>JAQQPU010011562.1:15068-27715 GCA_029168905.1 Artemia sp. Kazakhstan ARC1039 | reverse complement strand
TGCTATGAAGGGGGCGCCGGATCTCCCAGCATTATTTAAAAAAAGATCAGAAATTAAATAAAAAAAAAATTTTCAACTGAAAGTAAGGAGCAACATCAAAACTTAAAACGAACAGAAATTATTAAGTATATGATTGGGTTCGCCCCCTAGTCAATACCTCGCTCTTTAAGCCAAAGATTTTTTGGTACTTTCATAAGAGCTATTTATTCTAACTAACGGCCTTTGTGATTAAGGGGCCATTTTTAAAGAATTGAAACAAAATTCGAACTTTAGCGTAAAGAGCGAGATATTGACTAGGGGGCGAAACCCCTAATATGCGTATTAAAAATATATGGCTATAGAAGATCGTTACGTAAGTTAATTCGTAAGTTACGTATAGTTATTACTAATGAAAATGTTCGTAAATAAAATTAAACAACTTTCGAGAAAGCCATTTAACCAAATAAAAGTAAAATTAATATGCAATTTTTTTTTAATTATTCATGTACGGTGAGCCAAAATCAAAACCTCCATTAATTCAAAAACGTTCAAAAATTAAATAAAAAAAACAGGTTTTTTAACTCAAAGTAAGGAGCAACATTAAAACTTAAAACCAACAGAAATTATTCTGTATATGAGAGGGGCTGTCCCCTTCTCAGCGCCTCCCTCTTTACGCTAAAGTTTTTATTGTTTTAAAAAATAGCGTTGTGAGAAAGAGTATAACTTTAGCGTAAAGAGCGAGGCGTTGAGGAGGGAATAGCCCCTTTCATATACGGAATAATTTCTGTTCGTTTTAAGTTTTAATATTGCTCCTTACTTTCAGTTAAAAAAAAATTGTTTTTTTTAAATTTAATTTCATATATGACGATGCAAGTCCTCAATGCGAACTTGGATAACATGCCCTTTGGACTCTTTATGTAACAAAATTGCAGACTTTTGAGGGCAAGTTAAAGAAAAGGCAAAGTATTAGAATGCTTCATTGGAATACTGTAATACATTGCTGTTAAATAAGAAGTATTTTAAAATACTTTAAAACTTCAGTGTAAAAAGCATGGGGTTGAGAAGGGGCATCATCCTGAAGGATTAAAAGTTAATTATTCAAACCATTAATATTGTAATTACAATTATCTAATGTTCAAGCACAATAAGTATATTTCTCATAGATAGTATTCAATAAAGCTTTTTTTTTTTTTTTTTTTTTTTTTTTTTTTTTTTTAGCTTGCTGACTACAAAACTAGGGTCGATACTGCAAGTAATATTTTAAAATACGCTCGTTATTTTAATGATGGCACTCATCTCGCACTTTTTTTTTCCTTTTCAGCTTGCTGACTACAAAACTAGGGTTAATACTGCAATAAATATTTTAAAATACACTTATTATATTAATGATGACACTCATGTCGCATCTCGTCAGTCAACGTGTTGAAGTTGACACAGTAAAGAGCACCGTCAGCCACGTCAGCTCATGAAAATCTAGGGGTGGGGGCAATTTTTTTTCAATTTTTTCAATAATTTTTTTTTTAAATAATCCAGTGAAAATACCCCCTCCCCCCAAAAAGTATTTTTTAATCTTGGGGCCAAAAATTTGGGGTGTGGGGTACGCTCCTTCCCTAATTATCGCCACTTAGTGACATGTCTATCATGCATTATTTTTTTCCTGCCAATTCTTGAAAAATAAATCGTGTTAGAAACTCGGAAGGGGAATCATTAAATCGGAAATTAGAATTTCTTGTGGTGTTTTATGCCACAAACATATTGGAGGCAGCCAGCCCTTTTCATTTCCTGTTTTGTCCCCAGAATCCCCATGTTCCCTCCAAAAATTTTGGAAATAGCTATTTCATTCAAAATCTCCAAAAGAGTGCAAGAAATGTGCCTTCAGTGGAAATCTACGCAGGCCCGGGTATATGAGCTTCAATTATGCAAATTGAAGCTCATGTATGCCCTTTTTCTTTATTTTTAAATAGCCTTGAGCTTCACTGAAAATAAATAAAACAGCATTCAAACCTTCAATCTTACTAAGACAGCATATTTATACCTTTGGAAATAACCAGAAATTTAGTATCTGGATCATTCTGATCTGCCTCCATTTGTCTGTTTCGTAACGATTGTGTGCTCTAGCAGTCAGATCCTTAGTAGTATTTCATTTATGGTTTTGAAGAGAACGGCTAATACATTGGTATTTATTTGGGACGTAAGAAATGATAGGGATAACTGAAAATCTAGTGTCTGGGGTTGTTGGACCAGAAGTCTTCTTCTCGTGTTCGCAGCTGGTCGGGCTTATTCTTATTTTATTTTGAAAGACCAGACAAGTCTGAATCTGTATCTGTAATGTAGTGTGTTGCTCCAATGTGCGCAATCTATTGCAAGATCCAAGAATCAAATTATCCTCAACCCTAAACATTAGTTCTTCACGATTATCCCCATCATTTCTCATATCTTAAAATAAATCCTTATGTATTTACCATACTATTTGCTGTTCTTCAATTTCTCAACTTTAAATCTCGCATTTACTTTAGTAGTAGAAATGAGATTTTCCTATGCAACTTTTGCTTTGGTACAATATAAGGTTAATGCAATTCCCAGGGTTTAGGTTCCGCTGGCTAGTTAAGATTTATCTCGACTGTCAACTATGCTTGGTTGGCTGCTCGTCCACGAAAAGGGCTAATCTTTTTTCCATCAGGTGAAACTCCTCCTTTAAAAAAGAGTAAAATTATGAAATTGCATGTTTAACCTTTTAATTCAAATCAGTTCTATCTCTGCTTCTATTGCGTATTGTAGATTTCATTTGAGGATCTGAATATTATCTTATAGTCTCTTTCAGGTAACCGAGTTTTGCATATTAAATTTTAGGAAGTAATTTGAATCCTTGAATCAAAATAAGTTTTTGAAGCACCTTGAATTTTAAGGCTGACCATGCCGTAATATTTACAACGGGACGCTGAGGAGTGTAGCGACCATCGCTGATTCAGAGTGACTTCCAGTCGTTAAGTTTTCAGCTCACATTCATCAAAAGGTTCGTGAAAACGGACTGTAAGTAAAGGAACGAATTGACTCAGAAACTGTAAAAGAAGGAACTTGGATAACAATTAATACATAAAATAGAAGTGACTTTTCTTGCTGATTTCAAATATGTAAAATAAAGTTTCATGTTACCCAGCAAAAGCCAGGGGTGAATCTCCAGCATTTTTATTTATTTTTTTTTTGTGGGGGGGGGGCAAGAGGGGTCCATATTCGGAAGGGGCATGGGATATGTAATAGTTTTTTCTCCATATTATTTTATTACGCCCCTGGCAAGAGTTACGAACCTGAGAAAATTTGCTTCATTTTCCAAAAGGAGGGAAACTCCTCAAAAAGTCAAGAAATGTTAATGAAGATCACATCGTCAGATTCAGCATATCAGAGAATCTTACTGTAGAGGTTTCTAGCTTTTATCTACAAAATATAAAATATCGTATTTTTTGCCTGAAGAAACATCATGAATGCACGTTTATTTGTTTTTTTTTTGTGTGTGTGTTCCCCGGGGGTGATCATATTGAACCAATGATCCTAGAAGATCAGAAGAGGGTTTATTTGAACGGAAGTTAATAGTTCTAATGCCTTTTCTAAGTTAAAAAAAATTGGAGGGCAATTAGCCCCCCTCCCACGCTCCTCTTTCTCCCCAAAGTCATCCGATAAAAATTTTGAGATAGTTATTTTGTTCAGGATAGTTTGAAGGTACAATAACTGTACCTTTGGGGATGGCATGACCCGCCACTGTCACTAGAGAAAAGTATGTAATTTGTGCATTTTCTCCATTGCTTACATGTTTTTTAGTCTCGTTGTTTACATTGTTTTTTAGTATTTGTTATTGGGAAATATATGGGAACTGTTCGTGAAGAATTCTCTCCGATGGGGGGGGGGGAAACCTTGCATTAGGAGAATTTTGTTGGAGAGGGGGATATTTCTTCGGGGGTAATCCTGGTATGATTTGAAAAACGGTCAGGATTTAATTTAAAAATACGAAAAAAAATATTTTCAACTGAAAGGAAGGAGCAACATTAAAGTTTGACACCAACACATATTATTCCGTATATGAGGGGTGTTGCCTCTTCCTTGTCCCTTGCTCTTTAAGCTAAAGTTTGACTTTTTATCCCAATTCTTTAAGAATGACTCCTGAAACACAAGGAACGTTGAATTTGAATGAGAAAAAGAGCTTTAAGACTTTAGCGTAAGGAGTGAGGGATGAGGAGGGGGCAGCCCCCTCATATGGGGAATAATTTCTGTTCATTTTAAGTTTCAATGTTACTCCTTATTTTCAGTTGAAAAAGCATGTTTGTTTTTTTTATTTAATCGTTCCTTCAGAATTGTTGCGTTTGTTGAATAGCCATTGATGGTCATGAAACATAGGCAAATGAAAGTCTGATCCTTAGGGGAGAAGGGAGTTATCAAAAGATTTTTCATGAGACGTGAACACAACAATAGCTTTATTTTCTTAGGCCAAAGTCGTTAATTTTTTTTTTTTTTTCTTAGGGTGGATAAGTGTTGAGATAAAGTAAATCCAGCCTTTGTCACAAAATTTACTCTGAATCTATAATGCTCTTTTTGTTGATAGAAAATAAAATACTAAACTTTAGCCAATGATAATACAGAATCTAATTTTGTAATTTCATTTAGGATTTCATATTATGAAACCTAGTGTTGGAACATTGCTCACTCACTTTAATGCTGAACACTATTTTCGGATTGATAGTAACAAATATATTGAAAAAGAGAACAGTAGTAATCCTACTCGTATCTTTAAAAGGCTTAGTAACCAGTAAAATATCCTTTAAAAAAGTCTAAGCATCATCTACCCCCCCCCCCTCCAATATGATTTTGACTCTCCCTACCAAAATCAGATCTGGGCTTTTATGTTTCTTCATCAACTGATTAAAAACGGTACCCTCATAGGAAGAAGCTAACACAGTGAAAGGCTTATCTTATAGCATTTGGAAATTAGAAATATTAAAAAAACTGCCGTTTCCACTTCTTACTGCTGATCTGTTCCAAAGATTATTTCCTTTAGTGTAGTCCAAATAAAAATTGTCTACTTCTTTATATTTTATCAAACAAAAGTAAATATGTATTTATAATTTAATATTAGAAATGTTTTACTGTATCGTTAAGCTTACACTGACTGTTATAAAAGCAGCACGAGAATCGAAAAAGGAGGGGTTTTATCACCCTAAATCGTCACGCAAAGAACTAGAAACTGATAATATATTGGTTTTTACACATTAAAATGCTAAATCTATGGATTCTCCAAAGTCTGTATATTTCTAAGGTAATGGACTGAGGGACTACAATTTTTTGTAGGGAAGGGTTTAGATTTGCATAATCAGAAAATTCGAAGTTTGTTGATCCAGTCTTATTTACTTCTGGAATTTACTTGTATTTGGAAAAATGTTGATTGAACTCTAGTTTTGCTTTTCGATGAACATTTGCTCAAGTTTTTTTAATTTAGTTTTTAGCTGTGTTCATAAGCTAATAGCTGTTGCTATTAGCCGCTCCCCTCACTTTCTGTAAGTTCCAAATCTATCCCCCAATACACAGAGTGCCTTTTGATATACATCTGCCACTTTCGAGACTAAATTTTGAGGTCTACTTGTCACCCCTCCCCTCACTCCCTGAAAGTTTTAACTCCATTTAACTCCATGAAAGTTTTAACTTCCTTAGGTACACATGTCGTTTCCAGAGTATACCCTTTGAAAATTCTGTGAATCTTTGCGTAGAAAACATTCATTGAGAGTTCCTTCTTTTTTCTTCTTCTTCTTATTTGGATTATTATGGACCGATTTTCGCATAATCTCATCACCGCAATCAAATTCTGGGACCTGAAGCTAGTGTTTGAAGCTGAGTTTGAACTTAGGATCGTGTGTTACCAAGCAGAGATCAATCCCACTGCGTCAATACAGGACAAAAGTTTGAATATCATTTTAACATGATTTATGAGTTCCTAGCTGATGACTTTCCAGTTTCTACGACGACATCAAAAGTGCGAAGTGGCCTGAAAAAATACATTTAAGGCGTTTTCAGAAGTATATGAAGGCATATGCCTTTGAAAAATGGGCAATCCTTTATAACTTTGGTTTCTTACTCTGCAGGCTGCCTAGATGGCGTTACCTTCACAGCTTTTTTTGTATATCAACCTCTCTGATTCAGATGATAATCTTGAAATTCTGACACGGTTCTACGCTTGCTTGCGACGTCCATCGGGGCAGAAAGGGTGTGGAATAAGGTCTAGTTGCCCTTCCTTCATTTCTGAATCTTAAAAAGTATTTTGAATCTTAAGTATTTTCTCTTCGCATGAAACCCAATAATGAGGCAGATCTTAAAAAGCAAAATAATAATCTTTATTTCTGTTGGATTGAGACCAAAAATTTTCCAATGGTGTTTTAAGGATAGTGCAATTATCCTTAAAATCTGACATATTTTGAGGGTTTTCTTGCCTCCTCTTCTCCAAAATTAGGCAAATTTACTTATGGTAATAATTTTTTATCTGTGTTTATAAATGTAATAAATTTTGCATATTTGAACTGAGTGTAAAACAAAGATTTTTATTTATAAATAGTTTCTAAACTGCGTATTTTTAGAGCTTCGGTTATCATTGGCATAGATTAGTCTTTACTTACGATTTTTTGCCATAAATTGTTTGATCACTAACAAATGCACTGAGCGTATTATTATTGTTATTTTTTCTTTTAGAAAGCAAAGAAGAAGAAAAGATCCAAAAGAGATCCGAATTGGGTTTGCAAGAAGATTCAAAAGATAATTTAAACGAGGGTGAGTTCCTTTGCTGTTCATCGCTATACAGATAGAGGTGCACAAAATCACAATCTTGAGGATGGGGCTTTAAAACTAATTAAAAAAACGTATTTTAAGACGTAAAGTTTCCACATTTTTCTGAAAGGGGTTTTCTCCGAAAAGGGTTTCCCCCTCGCTAGCTACGCTTTATTTGCAAATTTATGCACGAACTTCTACCATTCTCTGAAAGCTAGCGTCGTATTAGTTTTGCTATGAAAGATTCCTGACTGAGTAAAATCTAAAAGTAAGCCATTTTTACGGTTGAAAACATTCTGATAAATAAAATTGGGGCTTGTTTCTTCCCTTGAGTAAATTCAAAAGGGATGTTTGTGTTGTGCCCAAGCCTTAAGTATTCGTTGAAACTAATTTTTGCCTTTTTTTGTGACTATATGATATACATAAAAAAATTCATGATATGACATTGTGACAATTTAAAGTATTTTTCATACGAAGTTTTCTTTTGAATTTTACTAAGCAAAACGGTTTTTTTCGTGTAATAAAATGATTTTTCCACTTGTTATAGTTTTCACATAAATAAACTATTGTTATGTTGCACATAACTTACCTTGACGACATTTATAATTTAAAGAATTATGTTTCTTAATATTTTATTTGGAAGTTCAATAAAAGAAGAATGTAAAACTCCAAACTGATGGCTAAGAAGAATTGTATAAACAACAAAATAATATATTTTAATTAATTAGGGAAAATAATACTGTATATTTTTGTGGTTTTGAAAAGTATCATTTTTTTTAATTAGGTTCTCTTGGAGGCTTGGTTAATCTTGAAGGTCAAAGGGAGTCGAGCATCGATCGAAATTCACGAACGAAAAAAGTGACTTTTCGTAAGAGTTTAGACAAAGTCGAAATTGAAAATTCTGAGGAAGATGATATCCACATAGCTCTTAAAATAAAGCCTAAGAATACTATTTCACAAGACATTGTTAATGAAAACGTTCAGAAAAGCAAAAATGTTGATGATTTAATCCCGAAAGATCCTCCTGTAAAAGGTAAAAGTAGAACTGAGTTGCAAGCCACAACTGAGGGAATCTCCCATATACTTAGTGACATAGAGTCACAGTTACGAGGTGATGATATTAAACCACAAGCTCAGCCAGCCATTGCAATTCCAGTATGTTGTAACACACATCAGTATCAATGTGTTACCAGGGGATTTTACACACTTCCTCATATGGCTCCAGCCTTTGTCCCACCTCCACTGCCAATGTATGCACCGTCCCACAACTTTTCGTGCCAACAATGCTCATATGGTCAACAACCGTTTTCTATTGTCTATCCTCCTACATGTCAGGAACGGTTTCTTGCACCGATGCCTCCAACAGCGTGGTATCCAGCCCAAATGCCTACAATCTCTACTCCTATGCCAAAAGAAGACATTGCTTCCTCTGAAAGCTCTTCGGAAACAGGTGAGAGGGGTATGGCAGATGGGGGTGAGGTTTCTTGCAAATCGGGGAATCAAAATGGACTTTCAATAGATGAACTTACTGAGTTTTTAAAATTATTGGATTCTGTTAAACAAGAATCTGAAACTGACGAGCAAAAAACAGAAAATTCTATTAGCACTTGTCAAACAGATATGACTAAAGAAATTCATTACAACTATGAAGATAATGAAAAATCTGATATTGAAGAATACGACAATGTTTTATCGAAGGAAGACTGTCCATCTCCTAAAAAAAGAACTGTTCCTCCAATATATTTTCCAAGGAGATTTTTGGATGTTATACCTGAGGAAGGTAGCGACGTGAGTGATTTTGAGATTCGAAGTAGCCATGATTTCAGTGATACACTATCTGATGTTTTAAGTAATAGAGGTAGTATTGCTCTTGAATCCCTTTCAGAGGAAGACGAAGAACCTTCAGAAGGTCATCTTTCAGAAACACGGAAACCTCTGTTTTCGCCTACAAAATCTTTCCTTTCAGAGGGAGAAAGTGATACAATACAGTTTGAAGAAGGGTCAATTCGTTTATCAGAAATTTCAAATTGTGAAGCTGGCTCAAGCTTTGATGCGTTAAAATATCAAAGTGAAGACGAGAACGAAAAAACAATTACCATCGAAGAAATTAAAACACGCTATGAACCAACTCCTCAGCCAAGATTGTCACTAATAAATAGAGAAGTTTTTGATATTGACACGAACAGTTCCTGCTGTTCAACAGCTTATAAAAAGCTTAAAGAAGCTTTTGATTTTTATATGAAAAGTGAACACAACTATTCAATTGACATTTCAACAATGTCTGGCTTTGTACGAGCTGAGCCGATTATAATTGAAAACAGTGATGAATCAGACGCTTATTCTGTTGCTTCTGAGACATTTAATGATGTCAGCCCAAGTGACCTAATGACTCATTTATATAAACTGTGCCAAAATGGTCCCGATCGCCGTAGCTTATTACTCTCAGAAATTCCAAAGCCTGTTGCTGAACTATCTGGGTTCTGCGAAGACGTCGAAGAGAAAGCGGGAATAGTTTCCAATAGAGATAGCGAGGATGTTTTATTGCCTCTCCCTGTCGTCACTTTAACTAATGACTCTTCAAAAACTGAAATCGGTGACGAAGGTGAGAGCGGTATAATTAGGTCACAAACAAAACAATTTGATGATGATTTGTCACTGCCAAATGAACCGGTGAAATCCTCAGCTTCGGATCGAAGAAGTTTTACTAAGCTCTTTAATTTTGGCAAAGACAAGATAAAAGAATCTAATGAGCGCTCTGTTTTTTCGTTTTCAAAAATGTTCAAGAATAATTCTTGCAATGAATCTCAAAGCGGAGATAATAACAAAATGATGGAAAAATCCGATTTTGAAGATGCTGGCCCAAACAATGATAATGACCATAAAAATGATAAAATTTTGAAATCTGACTGTGATAACAAAAACGATAATCGACAAAATACACAAAACACAACTAATCCTTGTAGGACAGTATATAATCGAATGCAGGCTTTGAAACGGAATTTTCTGGGTAAAGAAGTTGACGAAGTGTCTACCAAAGAATTGCCTTTAAATCAAGATAAGGCAAATAAAGAAATAGAAACAAAACTCAGCTCCAGTATAGAAGAAGCAAAAGATCAATTAAGTGAATTTTGCCAAAACCTGAATGAAGACAAAGAAGAGCAAAAGACCTGCACAATTTTCAATGAGATTCCTATTGAATTGCAATTTCCGCAAGAATCCGAGGAACTGGCTTGTGGTCACTCAGTAGCTGTAGATTCTCCTGAGAATGCAAGCTATAGTTTAACAACTATCCCGTCAAATAATGAAGCAGAGGAATATTGTCCGCCGGAGAAAATAAAAGATTCGCAAGACACCACTCATGAACATTCCATTATTTTTTCTAAATTGGAAACTAGTACTAAAGAGGTTTATACCTTGAATCATTTACCGGCTGTGCAAGATACGTCAAAGGAGAGTAGTCCAGTTTTCTTGTGTAGGGATCAGCCTTCAACAGAGCTTCCTATACGTTTTATCGATGCAAGCCGTGAGAGTATTGACTCGCGAAGTATGACACCTTGTACGGTAATTGAGGTGCCAATCTTAAGGGGTCAAGAAGAAACCAAAATATTTACAGGTTTTTCAAAAACTAAACAAAGTAATTTTGCTTTAACTAAAAGCAAGTCTTTTGGAAGCCCATATCCTAGTTTGAGTCCACAACCTGTTAGGAAACCTACCAGTTTTGACGACATGGCTAAAAATAAAAATACTGAAAAATCCAACGAGATAGACAGTTTGTCACACAAGAATGTTGTGAGTGAATTGCGGAAATTTTGGCGAGAGCAGGAACGCGCGATAATCTTAAAAAAGCCAGAAACTAGGCTGAAGTGGGAAGACTCAATTAAAGTTCCTCCACCTGTTCTAAACAAGTATAAAAACTTTCACGATACTGAGTCACATTTTCTTTTGGCAGCAAACGTCTTGGCACCAGCTTATTCTGGCTCCAAAGTACAAGATGTTGATTCTAATTTCGCATCTAATTTACAAGAAATTAGAACACCATCTACATTAGCAGACAAAGATAATGAATCTAGTATAAGAGATGGCAAATTGATTGAGGCATCAAATCAAAACTCTGGCAATGACAGCTTCATTATAACCGAAAATAACTTTGGCAACAGTAATCTAAACTCTGAGAATAGGAGAACTTTATCAACGTCAGACAGTTTTAGTAAGATAGTGAAGTTTTCTAGTGAGAGTCAAGTCCCTAAGCCTCCTCCCAGACTAAGTTCAACTGAGGTAATTAAGCGTTTTCGTTTTGGTGCATTTAGTCCACCAGCTGTGAGAAGACGAAATTTTGCTCTGCAAAGGAATGCCTCTGCTCCAAGTGTGCCCAGCAATTGTTTAATAGAAGACAGAATTGGAAATAAAATTTTAGAATCTGAAAATATTTATTACTCAGATTTAGATTTTTCTTCTGCTGAAAATAGTCCATTGCCACCCATTAGGCCAAACTCTCCTTCTTCGGACCCTGATGAAAAGGAATTAATCTTATTCAATCGGCTTTGCCAAACTTTTTCACCGGTTACAAATCTTCATAGTTCCAGTCATAATCATTCCCGTCATAATTCACGGATCACTTGCGAGCACATCAATCAAAGTTTCATAGAAACGCAGCAGTCTTTTGAAAGAGAAGAAATTTATACTCAAATTCCTCCCCCAGTACCACCACCACCTGTTGAAGATGTAATTAATCAAAGAACGCCAGCACATTCTAGACAGACGTCCATATCAAGTATCGCCACATTAGAAGGTAGCTTTTACTCTGATGGGAGAATATCACCTTTAAGATCTGGGAGTTTGAACCCAGCTTTGAAATCACCTCCTCCTCCACCCAGGCGCTCTTTGTCTCAGAGTATATTTTTCGGTGCAAATTTTCCTAGTGATTCTTCGGAATCAGGGTCCATGTTTGGCTCACTTCCTCGTACGCACAAAAAGGAAAACAGCCGACTTAAAGCAGCCCTGCTTTCTGATTGGCTAAAGACGACTAAGCAAGAGATGCGCCTATCTACATCATCTGGAAGTAGTAAAAGTAGACCTGTATCATTAGAAGCTGATGAAGCCATTCGTCAATCTCTTTGTGAAGATTATAGATGTAAAACAAATTCTGAGAGAAACTTAAATAAGGTAAATAAATTTAGTAGTGAATTACCTCGAAGTACTAACTGCTCGACACATTTGGAGGAATGGGAGACTAATCTAACTGTGAGTGAACTTGATCAAGAAACCCAGAAATTGTTACCAGGTATTGGTGAGTCTGCATGGGCCTATTTAAACTAATGACAAACCTTGAGTACAATTTAAAACCTTGCTGCATCTTGTTCCTTAACTTTTGATACCCCAGAAACGGTTCTAGGCGAATACCCCCCAGGTGAATACCTCCCGGAAAATACCCCCCCCCCCGGAAAATACCCCCCTGGAAAATACTCCCTGGAAAATACCCCCACCCGCCACAGAAAATACCCCCCGCGGAAAATACCCCCTCCCCCCTGGAAAATACCCCCCGTGGAAAATCCTGGTGAAGATTTACCCCCGACAGTTACTCTTAACATCCCCACACGTAAAATTAAATCGGCAAAGAGAAAGCAAGACATAAAGAAATTACGTATATGAATTCTTGCAAATTCACCCAGCGTAAATTTTTTTCTTAAAATTTCATCTCCTTGAAACTATTTAAAATTCTCCCAGCCACTATATTCATTTATGTTATTTTACTGGGTTTGTGGCCGTATATTTGGCTTTAAAATACACTTATTTGTCTATCTATCTAATATGCAGAATAATTGTACCAAACAGATTTTGCATGCAGTCCCGCTATGCTTACCCCCCCCCCC
>JAQQPU010011562.1:0-14668 GCA_029168905.1 Artemia sp. Kazakhstan ARC1039 | reverse complement strand
CCCCCCCCCCCCAGAAACAAACTCTATTGAAAAATGCTTATCTCCCGAACCTGAAAGATAATTTTTTGAAACAGGACAGGTGATATTTCATCGACTTCACTTATTCACTCAGTTGGGAATGAAAATTGAGAGTTAAATTGGTTTTTCGACCTATGCCAGCTCTTTAATTATTTTTCCTAATTTAAATGGTTCTTGTAAACTTATAGTGCAGAGAAAAAAGGTTGGTACTACCATCCCTTTTGTTCGCAAATATGCTAGCATTTCTAATTATACTACGCGGCCTCATTTGGGCGTTTATTAGAAGGTTTTTATATATTCTACTATTAAAACTATATCTAAACTGACGCATCTCTACTATGGTTATTATTAAAGAATTATGGTTATTGAGTTCAAAATCTTCTCTTTTTGGCCTTGTTCACATAAACCTAGAAATGTATAATCAAAATTCGGAATAAATCTCAGGCTTCCAAAATGGCTTATTTAGAATCTTAAAATTAAATGAAGATTCAAATAATTAGTAATATGTACCACAAGAATGTTTTGAATTATTTTATTATGAACCATCAAGGGAACTTTAGCCAGATATTTATATTACCAAAGCTACAACTATTAGCTGTGATGACACAAGCACAAGTGACAATATTGACATTTTAATTCGTCCATTATACATATTAAAAAATCTAAATTACAGATGAAACTGTGGAGGAATGTGTTACCTCCTTCATTGATGATATGTCAGGGTATGAACTCGGTATTGAAGCAAGTTTTAGTCTTCTATTGAATGAGATTGATTCTGAACTAAGAGCACGTTATAATCAAGGTTAGGTTTGTGGGTGTGTGCTTTTGTACATTCTCAGTTTTTGTTTGGCTGCTGCGTTTGGCTTTTTTTTTTCAATTACTAACACAGACTTGTCAATGATAAATTGTTTATATCCTGTATTTTGTTCAAGTCTTAAGCTAGAAAAACAAAGTTTCTAAAGATTTATTTTATCTCTCCTTATGTGTAGATCGCCCGGATGTTGAATCATTCTTTTACAGGTCATGAGGCTTTGTGGGGATCTTTACCATGTATTTGTCTAATCTTTTTTCAAATATACCTTATTTTATTTGAAATTGATCATTGGAACTTCTAAATACTTTAATCACTGTCCCTAAAACATTGTCCCTAAAAATAGGGATTAATATAAATTACATAAAAAAGACAAACACATCTTGGTGAACTATTAATGGTTTTTCTTTAAAAGTTACAGAACCCATGTTCTGTTGCATATCGAATTAAAATTATACATGTCCCAAAGTTCGAAGGCTTATATTTATATTTGTTGATTTAAAGCTTAGTTTCATGAATACATGCCAAAAATGAAAATTCATAGAACATAACCTTGAAATACGTGAGTGAGAGTCTAAACAGACCTTACCTGCGGCCGAGTAAATCACAATGTACAAGAAAAAATAGAGATAAAGAATGTTTCTTTATCTCTAGTGAAAGGTGAAAAAGGGGCTCGGAAAAGGACCAAACAATCCTTTTCCCTTGTGGCTGGAATCTTACATCAGTAGGCTCCTGGGTTAAGGTGTCGTCCCTTATGTACAAAAAAATAATTTGGGGGGGGGCACATGTCTCACGAAACTAAAGACTCCAATGCATAAAAAAGTTGTGAAAAATAATATTGGTTTGTTCAAGAACATTGTCCAAAAATGAGCCGAGAATTGGCTTGACTGGCTTGAGACTTGAACATATAAGTCCTTGGACCAAGTGGACCTCAATAAACTAAAAAAAAACAAATAAAGAAATTAACAAAAAGTAAAAAACACGTGTTTGCCGGAAAATAGGGCGCAAATATAGGTCAAAAGTGTTTTTTGGCTTATGTCGTCTATTTGCAAGTTCTTAAGCCAATAAGACTAATGCGTATAAAAAAATTAGCTCACCCAAAATTTTGTTGACGAAAACAAATTTGGTTCACCTAAAAATGGGCCAAAAACTACTTACCAAGATACTAAGCTTTGAATATTTAACAAAATACTGCTGAGTTTTTTTTTTTTGTGTCTCAAATCCCACAAAGGCGACCTAGGGCAAAGCTAAAGCAATTTGGTTGTATCGAATTTTGGGCCCTCAAAATAGGATAAATTTGTTTTTTCCTGATTGGCTAGAAACTTCAACTTATCTAGACTAGGCCAAAGAGGAACCTAGACTAGGCCAAATCTAGACTAGACTAGGTCAAAGAGGAAGGAAAATTTGGTAGCATCGATATATATTTTTTTTTTCACCAACCGGCTTGAAACTTGGAGGACGTGTAGACAGGTTCAAGGAAACTCCAATAAAGGCCGAATATGGCGGGACAAATTTGGTTTCATTGGCTCACGATATCCGAAGTCTCTTAGAAACGAAACAGAACTCTTTCTATAAATGACCTAGACAAAGGACTTACATACTTGAACACACTAGCAATTACAAAACGCATATTTCAATCTGAACCTCAGATGGGGAAAGTTTTTTTTGGACGGAGGAGTGACAAGACGAGTGAAATAAGTGAAAGAGACGTAAAAGAAATAAGCTAAATTCAGTTTCACGTCTAACAAATAAGCTAGAAAAAAAATCTTAAGATTTGGGACCTCCCTTGCTTACGTTCTACCAAACACAGAGAAACAAAGATGAAGAATGGGAAATTCAAATTCACCTTTTCTCCCCTCTTGCCAAGCTAAAATTTCCCCCCAACTGAAGTTCGGATTGAAATATGTATTTTTGCAATTGCTACTGTTTTCAGGCAAATGTAGGCCCTACGTTTGGGTCTTTTATAGAAAGAGTTCTGTTTTGTGTCTAAGAGACTTCGGATATAACGAATCAATAAAACCAAATTTGTCCCTGCCATATTTAGCCTTTATTGGGGTTGACCTCTTTGAGACATCCCCCTCCCATCTATGAAATGACTCGCCACCCCTACTAAATAATAGCTGATGCGCACTTACAAACCATTGTATATAGTTTTATGAAATAGGAAGCGAATTATCCAGTTAAAGAAGCTTTAAAATAAGTTTCAGAAACATTTTTTTTTGTTATAAGAAGGGAAGCATCACCCCTCAGAACCATTATTCAGGCTTAGTCTACATGAAGGGAGATGAGAGATTAATTCCAGGCTTAGTCTACATGAAGGGAGACGAGAGATTAATTCATGCACCCTTATACCTATACATCACTAAAATTAATTTTGTTAAAATTCAAGTGAACATTCTTATTTAAATAAAGGTTTAAAAAAATTGTCTATATTAACTATTTCTCCTGTATAGACTGTGACTTTTCAGGAACAAATGTATCACCGTGCCGCATTACTTCTCCTCAACTAGGACTCACTTTTCCATGGCACAAACTTTTTTGGTCCCTTAAAAACGGCATTATAACTTTTGATTTTGAATTAGTCCTCTTCCGTTTTTCTAGCATCGTCGTTTCGATACGAACGACCCCGAGAATAAAACATAAAGCAAAGCAAAAAAAAGGACAACAAATTAACACGCGCCATTGATGTTTCTTCTGGGAAAAATATAATATTCTAAATTTTTATCGATGGGAACTTTGAACCTCCATGGTAGGATTCTCTGATATGCTGAATCTAACGGTGTGATTTTCTTTAAGGTCACTTGCCTTTCTAGATGTATTTCTTCCCTTTTTTCAAACATTAAGGAAATTTTCTCAGGCTCGTAGCCTTTGATACATAACATCAAACTTATTGAACTTCGAATATTTAGAATCAGCATAAAAAAAAACATTTTTTTTGTGTATTAATTGTTATCAAAATTCCCTTTTTTAACAATTTTGGTTCCGATTGGCCCTGGTCGCCCCTTACCAACAGTTCATTGAAGTATTCCAGAATCCGATCTATTCTTCATTCTTTTTATTTGTCTCAATTTCCCTTTGGCCGATCAATTTTGCATCTGGGGAGAATTTTCGAGGGGAGATTGTCCGAGGGAATTTCCCAGGGGGGTTTCCCGCTGCAGCAATTTTCCACGGGAAAAATTTTCTGGGGAATAAGCCGGACCCATCTTCCATAGCACTCTCTGTTTTCGTTATGTTTGATGTGATTATTCATTTTCAATTCTGTTCATTTTGGGTTATATTTATTCATGAACATAAATAACCACAAATAAACGCAGAACCACCGCCCCTTAAGCACACATAATGGCTAGGATGTCATTTTCGGTTTATTAAAATAAATTACTGTTTAAACGGTTTTTCTTTTATTAGTAAAACATTTAAAATCAAAAATTCTTCAATCTTCTTGGATTTATTATTTCATATCTTTATATCTTAACCAATGAATAAGGTTCCATTAGGCCGATAAGTAGTAAATTCCCATCATTACTGTCTTTGAATGTATGGAAAATAAATTGTTGAATAATTCATTGAATAATTCAGAAAACAATAAAAACGAACCCATTGCTTCAAAAATTACGCTTGCTTGTTTTAAAAGTTTTATTTAGGTGCCAATGATGAAATACTATTGAATGATATGCAATAAAAAAGGAAAGTTCTAACGAGAAAAATATCTTTCAAAATAGTAAAGTTCAATTAAATATCAGATAAGTAATTATTATAAGAAATATTTATTTTTCTTTCTCTTAACTTTGATTAGCATTATGATTTTCTTCTTTATGTTTTGACTAATAAAATACACACTGTTGAAAATACATACCGTTTCCATTAAAGCGCAAATAACCCTGCCCTATCTAAAGGTTTGAGGGGATGGCAGCCAGACTCTTAATTTTGGAAACTCTGATTTGTAAACTTTGAGCAGCGTTATGATTTTTTTGTTTGTTTCTGTTGTTGAATGAAATAAAAAAAGTATTTTTTTCAACTGAAAGTCAGGAACAACATTAAAACTTAAAACAGACAGAAATTATTGTGGATATGAAGGGGGTTGCCCCCTCCTCAATACCTCGCTCTTTACGCTAAAGTTTTTTAGCACTTAAAAAAAACTTCGTATTGTTCTAATTAAACGACCCTTGTCTTTCAGAAGTCGTTCTAAAGAAATTGGGACAAAATACAAACCTTAGCGTAAAGAGCGAGGTTTGGAGAGGGCAACCCCCTTCATTTACGCAATAACTTTTGTTCGTTTTAATTTTTAATATTGCTCTTTACTTTCAATTGAAAAAACTTGCTTTTTTTATTTAATTTCTAATCGTTTTTTTAAATAATACCAGGAAATCTGGCCCCACCTCCACGGAGAAATCCCCCTCCCTACAGATATATCCTATATACAATTCAATTTGGTGAAAATTTACCCCGGACCATTACCCTTAACAACTCCACACTTAAAATTGAGACGGAAAAGAGAAAGCAAGGCATATAAAAAGAATTTGTATAGGAATTCTGGCAAATTCCCCCAAAGTAAAATAACCCCTGATAAATCCACCCCCTGGAAGCTTCCCTACCAATGGAAAATTCCCCCGTGGAATAAATCCTAGCAGAAAATCCCCCCCCCCTAAAAATTTATGCTTACTTCCCAATAACAAATAATATGCGTAAACAATGGGCAAATTTTATAACCTAAAGACCTTTCCCCTATGGCTTTGGGGGGGGGGTCATTTTATATCCAAAGAAAAATTTATTGAGCTTTTCAACTATGATGAACAAAATGGCTATCTCAAAATTTTGATCAGACGATTTTGGATAAAAAAGGAGGGGAAGGGGGCTTAGTTGCCCTCTAATCTTTTTGGTCACTTAAAAGGGCACTAGAACTATTAATTTCCGTTCCAATGAGTCCTCTCTCTATATTCTAGGACCGCTGGGTTGATACGATCACCCCTGGGAAAAACAAACAAATTAAACAAAAAAAGAAAATACATAAGCAAACACGCATCCGTGACCTATCTTCTAGCAAAAAATAGAAAATTTCACATTTTTCCAGATAGGAGGTTGAAACTTCTGAAATAAGGTTCTCTGATACGCTGAATCATGTGGTGCGATTTTAATGAAGATTTTTTTACTTTTAGGGGGTGTTTCCCCCCGTTTTGGAAAATCAGGCAAATTTTCTCAGGCTTGTAGCCATTGATGTGTAGCACTAAACTTAATGAAACGTATTTATTTGGAATATGCATAATAAGCCAATTCTTTTGATATACCTATCGATATCAAAATTCCGTTTTTTGGAGTTTCGGTTACTTTTGAACCGCGTCGCTCCTTACCTACAGTTCGTTACCACGAACTGTTTAAAATAAGAAAACATTGTTCTAAATAGAAATCGTTCTCACAAAAGCACAAATGGCACTCTTGCTCTTAACGAGTATATGGGGGCGATAGCCTCTTTTATATATGTGGTGATTTCTATTCGGTCTAAGTTTAGTTTGATTATTCATTTTAATATATGTTTGTTTTACGTTCCGTTTATTCAGCCATTATGATTTTAAGTTTGGTTTCACTGTTATTTAATATCTTTTTGTTTTAGATTTCGTTTATTCATTCAGAGTATTTTTGTTTTCGTTTTAAGTTTCAGTTATTATGTAGCTTAAATTCTGTTCGTTTTAGGGTTTAATATAGCTCTTTTTTTCTTTGATTTTTTATTAACATTTAAATAATGTTTTTAAAAAATCGAAAATCGTGATTTCCTATTGTAAAAAAGGAAATCGTTGCAATGATCTTAAGATCTCTGGGGGATCGGATCAAAAAGCCCCTCTATGGTCGTATCTATTCTCGTCATTGTCCAAGGCCTCACCCGCGGAGGGGGAAATGTTTGTCCGACTCTTAAAAACGAAACAAAAATGAATATAAGCAAGTGTTTGATGCTTTTTTTGTACCTCCACCCCAAAAAAACCTTTTGTAACCCCACCCCCTACCCCCGGAAAAAACGGATATGACCATTTTATTGTCATATTAGTTTTCTTCTTTCAACTTGCACCAGAACGTTTAAATATTTATTTATGCCTTTTAGTTTTCTATTCCTTAGTTGATATGAATCCTAGAACAATTTTTGTTCATTATTTTGAGGGATCGCATAATAAAAATTCAGAGAAGGTCGTATCCATGAGTAAGAAGGAAGCCCAGGCTTTGAATTCCCCTTTCTTTCCTTGTAATAACAGAAAAGAAAAAGTACAGAAATCCCACTTTTCAGTTATGTAACCGAAACTGTTCCTCCGAGATCCAGATACTTTCAAATGAATTTGTAATTATGAATATGGTATATTGTGTAATAGATTGTACTCCCTCCAAAAATAAGATGTGTCCTCTCTAAAACACAATTCTGGCTACTGATGTCATCTTAATGTCTATCTGTTTACTAGTTGTGGTTATAGTTTTTCTATCCTTGGAAATGAATGGAAAATTCGGAAACGTGATATTGGAACTGTCCCAAAGAGATGGCCTCTAGCGCCTCTTGCCAAAATACTCCTGACTCCAGAATTCCGCGATCCTAAATAGAATTTCATCAGTGGTGCTACTTGTGTGCAAACCTATGAACTTTTTTTTCATTCCTTCCGGTGTTTTAATATGTTAATATGCCCGTTCCAGGCTCTACATTATTAACAAGTCCTTTGACGTCACGAAGGTCGCGGAAAGGTAAAAATTAGTGAAAAATATTGTGTGTGAACTTTTTATCGCATGGTGTGATTTTTGGATAGATATGGATGGTAGATATTCTGCATTGAACGACACAGGTAAATTGTACACTAGCCTTTCATCATACCATACACTCTTGGCTTACGAATTAGAAAGTCTATTCGTCCTTTGTCTACCAAAACAAAAGTGCATGGATGAGGGACGAGGGGTTACCGACTTTCAGAAATCACGTACACCGGATGGCAGGTGCCAAGCTGCTACGATATACTGGCATGCTTTTGCCACCCGGTGGTGAAAGCATGCCATGCTTAGCGGAACAGCGCCAAGAATTGCGGAAATTGTTCCACGCGTGGTAGAACTGTGTGGCAAACTTGGTGCTCCAAGATGTACACTGGATTGCAGAAAGTGGCAACCCCTTTGGGAGGAGATTTTTGTACTCGATTTGATTTTTCAAGTAAGAAAAACTATGCGGTACCGTTCTAGATTAAGGGTTCCCCAGAAGGAACCATCTTAATATAACAAAAGTAGTACTATTAGGCTCCTTATTTTATGCTCTTTTCGAACTTGAGCATGATATCAGAAAAGAGCATAAAATAAGGAATCTGATGGTAGCCTATTATTTTCATTTTTTTTCAGATGTTTCCTGCTTAGGAGACCTTAATCTATAATAGTATGATAAGTAGCCAAAGCACAGATTTTCTAGTAGAAAAGCTGCTCTGTATAGGGCCATTCACGCTTCCCCCCGTAAAATCAGGCCGTTTTTTTTCTGAAAATCGATGTTTATTTTGCTCTGATTAGTAGTCTAACGACTTTGATCAAGATATCATCAAAGTCCTCTGTTCCATGTCATGTTGTGCAGAAAGATCTAATCGCTTTTGACTGCGATCAGTCAGCTCTAACATCTCAGCACTTTGACTAAGGAAGAAATTAAAATATGAGCAGAACGATGCAGCATCAGAAAAGCAAGATCTTAGCAGAAAAAAAACTAACCTGACGTATCCTGTTAGGATCTCGGTGAGACGGGTTTGGTTCAACTCTACAATTTTTACGATTGACCAATTAGAAAATGTAAGGCATTTTTATCTGAATTGGAAGAAATTGAAACTTTGAATACAGTTGGTTAATCTGCATATTGAATTAAAAAAAGGAATGAAAACTTGATATTGAAATAAATTACTTGGGAAAAATCAGTTTTGATATAGGCTTTCCGAACCAAGTTCTTATCATTTCACGTTACTGCTTCTGTCTGTAGCACAATTGTGACGTTAAAATTAAAGAAGAAAACGGATTGATCATAGATCTAGGAAGGTGTGTGGCTATACAGGTGTTGCTAAAGAGTGCCTTAGGCATTAAACTAAATGCGTTGAATAGAATCAGTACTTGTTATCTTTATTTTTGAAGTTTGGGG
This sequence comes from Artemia sp. Kazakhstan ARC1039, assembly GCA_029168905.1. Taxonomy (NCBI): domain Eukaryota; kingdom Metazoa; phylum Arthropoda; class Branchiopoda; order Anostraca; family Artemiidae; genus Artemia; species Artemia sp. Kazakhstan ARC1039. The sequence continues at coordinate 5,720 of JAQQPU010011562.1, read as the reverse complement.
CAAACCATGAAACAGCCTAAGATTGGGTTCATTTAAAATCTGATCTTCAATTTTAACGGGTGCATATGCTACTTGTGAAAATATGATTTTGTTTTATCTTTAAAATTCCTCTAAATGTGCTGAAAGTTATTTAGCTCTTTCTAATACGTCAACCGGTTATAAGTCATTTAATAACAAACACAAGGTGGTATTTGAGACCAACGTTTGTTAAATGTATATCTTTGAAAAAGATATCAATTTTTGAAATAAAGATTTATATCTATGGTTGCTGTTAATATAGGATTTAGCGAAGCAAACATTCCACGAAACCGACCATTCTGACAAGGTTAAGGAAATTTTATCCCCTAAAGTACCAAGGGTATCAGAATAAAACATTTTTGCCCCCCTTGGACCCACCTTAGGTCGATTCACACCTAAAACCCGCGATTTTTTCAGATTTTTCCTTTGAATTTTTCAAAACTGTAAAGTTACTAGAGCAATATAATATTTTCGTCAATGTTGCCACATTAAACCATGATAACAAATAATAAAAACCGAGTAGCAAAATTTGACCAAACTTTTAAACCATAAAAATCCAAACATTAACAATCTTTTAATTCCCAAAAACAACTACACCTTCAAAGGAAAGCTTCGTCTTCTTAAGCCGTTTGGTGGCATGCATTTTGGTGACATTAGCTTATTTTGGCGTATTTTTCACCACGTTTCTTTTTTTATTATTTAGTGCCCGCTAATATCAAAAACCACGTAACTGCATATGGAGGTCTTTTTCATTAAAAATTGAATTTCCTAATTTTTAAAGACATGCTTGGTTGTTTAAGTTTCAACTTAGCCAGTTGCAACAATTAGATTTCATTGGCAATGTGGTACATTAAATGCGAATACTTCGTCTAAACTATTTTCAGAAAACTTCGTTCACTGTATGAAACTGAAATGGACGCTAGTTTATGTAAATTGAACTCTAACTGCAAACAACTGTTTTTTGTGGGGGTGGGGGTGGTGAGTCGTAAAGCCACTTAACTGTTGAAATGGGCAAATTGGACCAGTTCTAGGAGATATCTTTACCCTCAATTCCTCCACCTCTTCCACTACACTAACGAGACACACATTAATCAAAATTAGCAATTATTTCTGCGACTGAATAAAAGCATCTTTTTCCTGTGGTTAATTGAAATGCTACTTATTTACCCATCGTACTTATCATCAATGTTAGATGGCATGTTTTTTAATAGTATTTTTTTTTTATCAGAGCGTATATTGAAAGTAATAAATAAACTCCGGATTGCAAGTATAATGTGACAGTTATTTGTTCGTTTTGGCAATGCCAAGTCGTGATTAATTCCCTGCACGCGCCTGGATTAGGTTACATCACATCAAAGGGCTGTGTGTTTGATAGCTTTACTTGATGCATGATTACCTTCAATCGTAATTTAGGACTTGCTTAATATAGTTACTGTACTGAGCGTCTATGAATATTTTTTCGGTAAAATTTCTGTGTGAAGTATAGATTTTTTAAGCCGTTCGTTCAATATTCGGTATTCACGAGAGACTTAAATCATAGAGTTTTCTATGTGCTTGGAATGGAACTTGAGGAAGCCTAAATTCATTACAATTCTATTTCCCAATTGACCGGCCGCCTTTAGATTATTTCTTAAATTTGATGCAAAATCAATTGAGCGTATATCTGCAGTTAGAAACTTAAGATCAATTTTTCCCGAGGAGGGGAGAGGGCATGTGCAAGAAATAAGTATCCGGTAGCAGCCAAAACTAAAGAAATCCCCATCTAACTCAAATTTTTAGATAATATTGTCCTTATTTGCCAAGGTCCTTAATTTTTTTTAAATTCAGGTTCATGGTCCCACCAAACAACGTTCCTTTTTATAGACAGTTCACGCACAACATAAAAATACAGAAGCATATTTGTGCTCCTAAGATTGAGTTAGTGTCGCAAAGAAGATGTTAACCTCAATCTCAACCGTTACACTTTTTAGATGTTATTCTTAGCACGATTTGGAATACAGACATAGTCTGGTCCGAATTGCAACCCATAATATTGTTGAACTCGAACATTGTTTTTGGGAGGAGTCCCATCTCATCACAGTTGGTTCATAATGACAAATAATAGTTAAGCTGGAGGCGATTCTGAACTTCCAATAAATGAGAGTTTTCTGAATGTAATGAAACAGATTTGGGTTTTTATTCTCTTTTTTTTTCTTAGTTTTAGTCAATAAAAGGAATCTTGCACCAAGATTACTTTGGTTTCTTTAAAACACAAAGTTTTCTGATGGAAGCAAAGAGTAAAATTGGAACATAAAACCAACAGAAATTATCACTTCTTAGCAGGGATCGATCGAGAGCAAAATCTTGGGAGGCCCATGTGACAAGGTTGTCAATAATCAAAATCTCAGGGGGACCAATGTGGCAAGGGCGCCAATAGTTGACCAATTTGACAAATTTATTTTTTAAAAAGAGTGGAAAAAACAAGGAATGAGGGCGCCAGAAAAAATCTTTAGGGGCCAGAGTTCACCCCTCCCCAGTCTTCGATCTGCCATTGCTTCTTATGTTTTACATATTTTGAATTCGCTTTATTTGGTACGACTTCTTCAAAATGAGCTCAGATCAGCCGACGGTTCTCTTTTTGGTTTGAAAATGAATTCCACAATGATTTTGTTAACAAATATGAAGTGAAGGTGTCCGGTCAGCAATAGGACCATAGACCAACTTCCGAAACTCATATCCATAGCTTTTAGTTCTAGATGCTAACTGGATTTCTAGAGTTAATTCTATGGTTTAATAGTTCTTGAAGTAGAAAAATACTAGAAGTATTAATTTTTTTTTTCAAAATTTAATTTTGAAAGAGCTTTAGTACTTGTTATTAATTGATGATTTATACACGTTAACATACCTTAGCAGGTTTGTTGTTGTTAGGTAATTATACAATGGCTATCTTTGGGTGAAACAGTTTTTTTTTTTTTATTCAAAAATAGACTATAATAGTGAAAATATACAAAATCCTTTTCTAATATATATTTTAAATTCTTCTTCTTTTCCTTCTTTTATCCAGCGGTATTTGGTCCTCCTTTCCGCGTTTCCTCTTCTTTTTCGTTTTCTTAATGATGGGTTGGCGATACTTCATGTAATGGATAGAATCAAACCGATTATTGTTTCCTTTCCGTACTCCTGAAAAAAAGAAAAAGTTTAATATATATTTTACTGTTTTAAGTTATGGAAAACATTTTAACGTGTTCATGCAATGTAGTTTTTACCATGACTTCGCACCTGCAGTCCCTTGGACTGCAGTTAGTCTCGTTCCTATTGAACTTTTTTCAGGAGGAGGGGGTCACATTGATCAAAAGCTCAAAAAAAGGCAATTTTGAACGAGAATATTTGAAAACTGTCGAGTTGAGAGGATGTGAGAATCGGGAATTTTATTTTTGGAACCCCACTTTACGTTGCTACGCCTGTTTTTTAAACAAATTGATAAGTAAAATACGATTTTAGCAGCAAAAGCCGCACAAACCCTACTACAAAACTTCGCTAATTTTGCTAATTTGCATCACTTTTGCATTTGTTTATCATCGTGCTACGTACTTTAAAATGTGATTTTCATCAGTTTTCAAGATTGGGACTGTAAACCTCCAGTTTCTGGTGAAAAAAGTAAAAAAAAACGAATGGAGATGAGACACCTCACTGCTAGCCGTGTAAAAATGTGAATTCCCTTGAATGTTGTTCAAGATGGGGACTGTAAACCTTCTGTTAAGATTTTTCGACAATGACAATTTCAATGGTGTGATTCTTTTTTGTGATTCTTTTAAAATACTATTGTATTTCATTTCACAGGGTTTTGGTTTTCAATTTGTTTTGTTCGTTTAAATTTTCAACTTCGCTCTGTACTTCTTTCAGGAAAACTTAGTTTTAAAAAAAAATATTAATCCAGCCTTGTCTGAGATCAAAACTATACATTCTGGAAATCGTTGGTTCATAAAAGTGACGCTTGTGTGGGGTTCAGCATGACACTGACCCCCCCCTCCACAGTGGAGTTTTTGTGCGATATTTGTGTGGGTGATTTTTTTATTATTTTCAATTAATTTTTGTTCCGTTTGCCAGTTTTTTTGCTTTGTGGGTGTATTCAAACACACCCCTTCAAAGTAAGTTTTCGTTCATTTGTCTTCTAGGCGTACTTTAGAGTGCCAACTAACATAATGAATAAATTATACCAATAATAATTTTGTTTTTACAAGTTTTCTGTGTAAGCTGTCTCTCCAAAATGTGTGTGTCTGTGTTTGCCTATGAATCTTTGTATGTCCTTTTAAATCCTGCATCCCTCACTTTTCATGTATCGAATCTTTCAGGTGTGTGGTCGCCGGGACAATCCCACACACCGCCAGACACTAATAAAACAGAAGAACAAAATAACAAACGCAACGAGACACAAGACCCAATTGAGCCAGTTTGGACACCATCAAGACTCCGAAGCCCTTCTTTGGAAAGAAAAGAGTTCAGGCCCGTTAAACTTGACACTAACTCGCTACCACGTCAACGTTCCATTGTAAGTTATGGTTTTCTCTTATTTGCCTTTTTTTCTAAACATGTAATATTAGAGTTTAATTATAAACTGTTGAATAAAAAGAGTTTTCAAATGCACACTAAGGTCCAGTAATTGAAAACTAATAGAAATTAGCTGAAATAAGAAGTCAAACTTTAAACGAGCAGAAATCACTATCAATAAAGAAACAAAAACTAAAACGAATGGAAATTACAATCATCAATGAAACCAAACTTAATAACAAACATGAATTACCACAAACAATGGTGGTACTGCCGCTTCTCGAACCCCGAAAGGCTAGAATGCCTGCAGTTTACTGAAAACTAAATATATAACTTAAGATCAAAGAATATATTTAGACAATTGTTTGCGTTATATACTTTGTAGTGAATAGATTTAAATTGGATTTAGACACAATATATCTCAAGGACAATTTGTCACAGTCCCCAATCAGCTGGTGCACAATTGCAGTGGCTTGTATACTGATAACCATTGTTTCTAGATGGGACCCATCATTGGAAAAGTAACTTTAAGCTTTAGCTAAATTTAGAATCACACATGGAAAAAAAAACAAGAAACAGTAAATCGAAATACTGAAACTTATATTTGCCGTCTTTATTCCCACTATAAGTGTGGGTTCTGTAGGGTGCCTCTTTTAAGTTACGAAATATATCGTGCACAGAAAAGCAATATTTTCAGCCATTGTGTGGTTCAAGATAGCCACAAGACGGCACATGTTTTTGACTCAAATTAGCTACAAGTAAAATTCCAGCGATAGACGATAAATTTTTCATGGTCCCACAAAGTACATCGAAGGTCTAGAATCCCCCCCCGCGCGTTCCTATTTTGGAAGTACAGACTTCTTGCCCTAGAATCTATTGAATCTAAACTATCTATACAAATTAAGTTTGTACATATGATGTTAACGGATAGTGCATTTAAATCAAAAAAAAAAAAAAAAAAAAAAAAATACAACTCAGGTTCAATTCAAGACAGAGCCAGTTTTCTGACTTTGTGAACATTTCACTTTGGAGGTGCCAATAGGTGGAGAGGCAAAGGGGGAAGGGTGTGCTCCTATATGTGGTTCTATGGAAATAGGCGAACTTGTTACAAATCTATTTACTACTACTACTACTAACTACTAACAACTCATCGCAGCACCAAGCCGCCTGAGGCC
>JAQQPU010011561.1:2748-27717 GCA_029168905.1 Artemia sp. Kazakhstan ARC1039 | reverse complement strand
ATATGCCGACTTGCTTAAATTGTAACCTTCCTTGGTCGAAGGAAAATCCATCGCCGTCACTTGAAGGGGGGGGGAATATGTTTCCATCCTATATGCTTTTGCAATGCCCCCTTCAATTTATTTTATTTAATTTTTATGCTATCCGCAAAGGGCGTTTAATTACTTCACTTAATTGCACGTTTTGAGAAAGATATTTTTGAGCTGTTTTGTTTATTAATATTACTCCATAAGTAAAACGTGCTTGGACAATTTTTTGAGTGTATTTTTCAAGCTAAGTTCAGACGCAGAGGATTGTTACAAAACTTTTTAAGGGTAAAATACCTTATTTATGTATGAAATAACTTAAAATAATTTTTGTCAAGAATATAACCATACAACTAAAATCAGTGGGCTTGAATAGAATAAGTCTCTGTTTTTCTTCCAAAGGCTTTCTTTGGAAAGCCCTAGCCTTCGGTTGTAATTACATAAACAACTGTGTTTGCCAAATTTTTGACGATTGCTTTCAATTTGACAGAAATGACATGAAATACAAAATACAAGAAATACACACATAATACAGGGTATTCCTAAAGAAACAGTGCAGTAGGAATATGCTAATAACCCAAAGAAACAAAACTCACAGAAACATACTATATATTACAAATATTCACAAATCTAATACCTTATCAACTAAAGTACGATTGAGGATTGACTCGTGCAGTAAGATATGATCTACAATAACTATTGCAAGTGTGTGCCATTCACCTGCAGACATAAACGAGCGCGACGCAGTATGTTTTGAAAAACATTCAAGTGAAAACATTTTAAACCAAACATTCTTTAGTGATGAAGCATGGTTCCATTTGTCGGGGTACATGAACAGTCAGAACTCTAGAGTGGTCTACAATAAATCCTCATGCTCTGTTTCAAAAGCCACTCCACGATCAAAAAGTTGGTGTTTGTTGTGCTTTGTCAAGGCGGCGTATTATTGGACCTATCTTTTTTGAAAACACCATCACATCTGATTGTGACATTCATAACATCCTGGAGCCATTTTTTGATCAACTGACGGAGCAAGAAAAGCAACAAGGCTGGTTTCAGCAAGATGATGCAACTGCACATACGACTCGTGTCAGTGTGGCTGCAGTTCGTGATGTCTTTGGGGATCGTGTGATCTCTCGTGGTTTGTGGCCACCTCGATCACCGAATTTAACACCTCTTGACTTTTATTTGTGGGGCAAATTGAAAGGCTCAGTGTATGCAGACATTCCTTGAACTACGGATGAACTGAAGCAGAAAATAACAAGTGTTATTCAAAATATCAAACCTGATGAACTTCAATGTGTGTTTCAAAACATGCAGTGTCGCGCTCGTTTATGTCTGCAGGTGAATGGTTCACACTTTCAAGAGTTATTTTAGATCAGATCTTACTGCACGAGTTAATCTTCAATCGTAATTTAGTTGATAAGGTATTAGATTTGTGAATATTTGCAATATATAGTATGTTTCTGTGAGTTTTGTTTCTTTGGGTCATTAGCATATTCCTACTGCACTGTTTATTTTGGAACACCTTGTACAAGACAAGTAAATCATCCTGTAAATCATCCTTGAGCACCATCTTTCTCATGAAAAAAGTCCTAAATTTCAAGACTAATGTTTAAAAGCATATTCACAGTATCATTTTGCCATGTCGTGATCAATATATCAATAAATTGTGCAAATGCATTTGGACCACGATGTAGAAGCTTCATACAATAGTCTAATGATGGAGAATCAGTTTTCATTATATCAACAAGCATTCCCCGAGGAAATATCTTCCTTTGAATAGACAACTCTAGAAAATCATCATATAGAATCAAATGTTTTTCCATAAGAACTAGATTCCTCATGATTCGCTCTTTCTCGAATCTATCCATATTTGAGAGTCCTAACTCTCTCAAAACCAACTTCAGACTACTCAGAATTTCTTTTTGTATTCTAGAAAATATACGCTAGTCTACTATAGAAAGAAAAAATACCATTGATTTAGAAACTTTTTTATTGAATATAATTACAATAATAATAATATTCACTGATGCATTTTGTTCTCATCAATATATTTCGATAGGACATTGAATGCTGACCGAAGTTTATTTATATGGAGAATATTCACTTTCCCAGCAAAACATAGTTGCTCCTCCAGCTTAAACTTGCTTAATGATATCACGTATCTCGCATACATAATGTCCCATTCAAGACATAGTCTACAGCCAGCAGTTATTTCCACAGCTACATTGGGTATTTGTATATCATTGCTGCTGCTGTCGGTTCCATCATTAATCTCCAATAGTGTAAATGCACCACTCATTTTTTTTTCTCCACTAATATCCTCTCAAATAAACTATTCTCTTTCTGAATTCAATTCCCTTACTAATATGAACTAGAATGAAAATTACTCCTTATATCAAATTCCAACTACAAATCAAGTTTGTGTGACCGCCACTCTCTCTCTCTCTCTCTCTGTTTAACCTCCAAAAAATGGGTGTCACATTAGAAAACCTGTCTGCCAAGCCAAGTAGGGTTCATAGTAATAGGTCACTGGCCCGTGGTAAGGCATATTATGCAATCACGACTCGTGGTAATTGGGTGCTTACTACTTACCTTTGGACAATGGACAACGAGCAACTTTCGCATTTACTCCTTATGTTCTCTGAAAAGATTGCAGTGAAGGAGCTCAATTTTGAAAAGCTAGTGAACGACTAAGCAAAAATGAAGCCAATGAGATATTCATTGCTTAAGTAACTGCACATAACTTTCAGTTTTTAATTTGTGGGGTAAATGTTCCATTCTGTAACTATTTTTCGGTCCCTAACCAGGTTATAATCTAAATAAATTACGTTGCTTCAATGTGTGTTCGAAAATTAATTTGAAGACTAGTCTACCAAACAGAGTAATTACATTTTGAATCTGGACGGGATTCCAAAATTGATTTTTGTCCCTCCCCCCCCCCCTCTTTAGGTTTTCTGAAATGGCGCCACTGTTCCTTTGTCTGGTTTTCGGAATTGATAGTAATAAAAGCATTATGAAACGAAAAAATATACGTTACGATGGATACGTTGGATACGGATATATGGATACGAATATACGTTGGATGGATTACGAAGGTCACAGCTACGTTACATGACAAAAAGTAATTGGATCCCAATGAGGAAAACAATTTCTTTCGGATATGGCATTTCACGCCAAAAATATGCCAGATTAATTAAAATACGCCAAGATTTACGCCTGGTGGGATGACTCTATCAAAATACGCCAGTCACCATCAAAATACGGGAAACAAGCCAATATGGCAACAGTACAGGAAAGTGACACTAGTGCTAGGGTAGTTCTGGTGGGCGGGGGGGGGGAGGGACGGTGGTCAGAGAGAGAGACAAATATAGCGGTACACCTCTTTCCGCGTTAAGGCAGTGAACTACTGACTGCATTGGTTGTAAGCAGAGCAGTACTATGCCTGCTGTTTTCACACATATATGCTTTTCGTGTTGTAACAGCAAGGCCAGTTACCAACTCAATGCATGAACACCATTAATCAAATTATGCAATACATTACTTACTGATGGCAAAATGTTGATAAAATTTCATTATCTATAACTCAGGAAAACATGGATTCGAAAATGTTTATTCCTGCAAAATATCGGGGGGGGGGAAGGGTTCAATCCCTATGACCACATCCCCCTCTGGGTACGATCCTGATTTTAAGTGAACTTGGCTCCACAACAATAAATAAAACCTCTGAAGGAATTCAGCCTATTCAATAAATAATTTTTTTCTACATTTTCTATCTTTTACTTACATGTGTATTTGCATACCTCTGTAATTTCATAAGATACAAATAACCAAATCTATAGTCAATATATGGTATACATATGGTAAATATAAACCTCAAAACTATGGTAAAACTATATGGTAGAAAATATAAGAACTACACTTTCCTTCTATCCAAAACCTATGTAAAAATTGTGGAAACAATCGTTATCTACCAAAATAACAATAATTTTCACCCGCCTTCTGGTTTGGAAGTTGGTACTTTTGGTCTATTTTTTTTAACCCTATTGCTCTAGACCTATGTTTTAATAGCTATTTTAGGCCCAAAATAGCGATATTTATGCTCTATGCTAATTAGACACATGGACTGCGTTCATCGCCCTGAGTATGAAAAAGAGATAAAAAACGAAAACTATATTTTCTACACGCACAAAAAAATGTGGTATGTAAAAAAATGGATACGACAGACGTAAAACACTTAAAACAAGATATTGATAACAAGGCTCTATTCCAGACAAACGATAACAAAATAACGGCTGTTAAAAACCGGTTCAAACATACAGGTACTTTTATAGCCTGGTCAAAAATCAAAAAAATATTAACATGATCACTGAAAATATTTCCTAATTCAATTAACCCTAAAATAATACTAGTAACTATGGACGCTCAACACAAATTGCAATTCCCATTCCTCCTCCAACACACAAGGATGCAACACCTCTTTTCTTTCCCATCTGTTTCAATCCATAGAGTAGGGTTACCAAGATTTTTGCACCTAGGAGAAAGAGAAAATGTTTATCTGTACCTTAGTGACGTTCTTCTCGAGATAAATTTTTAAGTCACATACATTGGAAAAAACACCAACCAAGAGGCATAGAAAAAGTTGATTTTTTTAGTTAAGCTGTACAAAAAAACATGGTTCCATCCAGCTTTATAATTAAGGAAACTTTAACTTGGCTTAGCCACCTTTTGAGGATGAAAAGGTGGCTTTATATTGCAAAAAATAGGTGAAAATCTTGCAAAAATTAGATTGCAATTGATTGCAAAAAATATGCTTTCTGGTCATTTATCTATGGCCAACTGAAAATCAAATTATCCCCGAGTGACACAAGAAGGGGTTATAAAGATAATTTTAAAGGATATTTGAGCTAATTTTGAGGAAGAAAATAGTGAAGCTTGCACAGATTGATATTGAGAAGCGTGCGTTGCACAGTTGGCTTAAGGCAGCATGGTCTGCAATAGGTTAGTGGTTATAGCCCTAATTTTTTGGGGTCTAGCTGTCTAGAGCAGATTTTCTTATCTCTATTGAACATTTCCCCAGGATCGTTTTTCAACAACGCACATTCAGACCACAGTTTAAAATCAAAATCAACATTATTCTAATTCTTTTTATACATAGGATGAAAACCAGCAAGACACCAAAGCTTTTTTCAACATTATACTAAAATATTGTTCAATGGCTCATTTTAAAGGAAATCTCTAGATCTAGCGCCTTTTGCACTTAATTTTTTTTAATTAATTATTTTTTACGAAAAAACTAATTTTTTATATACAATATTGATCAATGACGTCTTAGTCGTTGGATGTATAGTACATAAAGGCTCGATCATCGAATTTAAGCTGAAACTGAGTAAAGGACAATTATGCCTCCATGTTTTCACAGTGATGTATAAGATTTTGCATTGAATCTGTAAACTGTTTCACAGTTGCCGGTCCATACCTTGGAAGCTTTTCCCTAAACATGCAGCATTTGTTTTGGGTGTTACTATGAAGTTTTGCGAAAGCACCTCTAGCTGACTTTTCAACAAAATCTATTCTTTCAGAGGTAATTTTAATCTTTAATTTTAAATATTTTTCGTAATCCCGATAAAACATTTGTAAAATGTTTCTCAATTTACAAAGATCAGCCTGTGCGTTCTTTGCAGCTTGTGTAAACTGCAAAAATATCCATGGTATCCGAGCAATATTTCAAAGTTTTAATATTTCAATACAAGCTGGAAAAATACCTTAAAATGTTATACAATAAAGAGCGACCTCTTGCTTATACTAAATATTAAAGGCCCCTTAACTATAGTATAGGTTAGTAAAGTATACATAAAGAAATCCGGGTTGCAGCGGTAGCTAGCAACCTAGTAAGAGACAATCACGCCCAATGTTAAGAAATAAAAAAAAACCATAGCTCCTGAAAAAGCAGTCAGATCAAAACAAAAAGTACACCATTAGAACCGCCTTGTGCGAAATCCCTGTATAGAAAACTATCTGTCATTTGGCTTGAACAGCAAAGGAAATATATTGGCTTGAAAATCAAGAAAAGGGGCAGCTACTACAACATTCTGCCTAAACGGGATATTTTTTTCTTTCTTTCTTTTGTTTCGAGAGACAGCTTGGCACGGGAACATTGTAGAAAGTGGTTCAATGGCTCATTTTAAAGGAAATTAATTGGGTTAAAAACCTTTTGTAACTAAAACAAATTATTTTAAAACAGAATAAATTTTTCCACTAAAAACCGTATTTTTGATGTCTTTCCATAATGCTGTCTTTTCAAAGACATTTGATTTTTGAAGCAATCAAACAGTTCGTGGTAAGGTTGTATTTTAAACTTTATATTCCATAGATAGTTTAGCACTGGAGCATCGTAGAGAGTTGTTCAATGGATCATTTTAAATTAAATCAATAACATTTAAGGACGTATCCAAAGGGTTTAGTTGGTTGGAACCCCCATCCCCCAAATTTTTTTTTCAGATTTATAATAACGAATGTAAAATGAATAAAACAAAATTGAATATAAAGAAATATATAAAAATGAATAGAAACAACTTTTTTATGCGTTTTTGAAGTTTTTATTATAATAAAGAATGAATATTTTATCGATTATCTACTAATAACCATATATGACGTAATAAGTGACATGACGTAATATCTAAAACCTATTGTGTACTAATAACCTTATTTGTCTTAATGAGTGACGTGACGTAAAAATTGAAAAAAATTAATTTTAATTTTATTTTCGTTTTTAGTTCAGAATCGCTAAAGTTATAAACTGCAAAAATATTTATGGTGTCTGAACAATAGTTTTAATCTTTTAATCTAGACTAGAAAAATACATGACAATTTAAAGATTAGTTTACGTTTTTATTAGGTTCTTGATACTTGATACGTGACTTAAATGTTCAACTAATGGTTAAATAATGGTTTCAATCAAGCAAGCTACACGCAAGTCATAAAAACAGTACTACACAAAAACAGAGACAACCTCTTGAAAAGAAAAACGCAAAGGTATTCAACTGACAAGGCGTATCGAGAAGTAATAATTGAGAGAGCAAAACAAAACAGCAAGATGTGTTATCACAATGATGAAGATTATAGACATGCAAAAATTGAGACAGGCAAACAAAAGAGTAAGGAACGGTATGATAAAGATGAAGATAACAGAGAAGCAAAAATTGAGACAGCCAAACAAAAGAGCAAGGAACGGTATGATAACGATAAATATTACCGAAACAAACATAAGAAAAAAGTTGCTACCAGAATAATGAGTAGATTCTGGGGTGACAAAAGCTATAATGAAAAAAATAAATTGTCTGCGAGGTTGTACCGAAGAACGCATAAGGACAAAGGGAAAAATTACATTCAGAAATACAAAAAAATGACAAAAATGCAGGCTGATCTTTGTAAATTGAGAAACATTTTACGCTTGTTTTACCAGGATCACAAAAAGTATTCAAAATTACAGATTAAAATTCTCGTTGAAAAATCAGATGCTGTTGAAAAGTCGGCTAGAAATGCTTTGGCAAAGCGTCATAGTAACATCCATATTTTATACGCCACTTAATTATAGTATAGGCTAGTAATTCAACAGAGAGCTTTGCCCTGGAACATCGTAGAGAGTTGTTCTATGGCTCATTTTAAAGGAAATTAATGGGGTTAAAAACTTTTTTAAATTATAAAAAATATTTTTATTACATTAAGAAATTTGAATTATATTCCTTATCTGGGTTGAAGCGGTAGCTGGCAACCTAGTAAGAGACGATCACGTCCAATGTTAAGAAATATAAAAAACCCCTAACTTCTAAAAAAAAGTCACATCAAATCCAGGTTGCAGTGGTAGCTAGCAACCTACTAAGAGATGATCACGTCCAATGTTAAGAAATATAAAAACCCATAGTTCCTAACAAAGGAGTCAGATCAAAACAAAAAGTACACCATTAGAACTGCCTTGTCCGAAAACCCTGTATAGTAAACTTTCTGTCCCTTGGCCTGAACAGCAAGGGACATATATTGGCTTGAAAATAAAAAAAGTGGCAGCTACTACAACATTCTGCCTAAACGGGGTATTTTTTTTATTTTCTTTCTTTTCCACAGATAGCTTGGCACTGGAACATCGTAGAGAGTTGTTCAATAGCTCATCCTAAAGCAAATTAATTGAGCTAAAAATCTATTGTAACTAAAATAAATTATTTCTAAAAGAGAATAAATTTTTCCACCAAAAACGGCATTTTTGATGTCTTTTCACACGGCAGTCTTTCAAACATAATCGTATACCAGCGGTAAGATTTGAACCCACGCCTCTGAAGAGACTGGTGGCTAACACCAGTGCCTTGGACCACTCGGCCAGGCTGCCTCTCATAATTTGGGTTTCAGTAGTAGCTAGCAACCTAGTAAGAGACGATCAGTCCAACGCTAAGAAATATAAAAACCCAAAACTCCTAAACATAGATTCAGATCAAAGCAAAAGTTCATCCTTAGAACTACCTTGTCTGAAGCCCTACTAGATAAATAATGAATGTCGTCATAGTTTTATATTAGACCTATGACATGAATAGAAAAATACGACATTATGTTGTTGTTTCTGAAGACGTCATGAAATAATACCATTGCACCATGACGTTTTGAAATAAAATCATTAGGCCATGACGTCATAATTACTACTTCAGAATGACAAAGATGTAAATGGTCTCATTCGTGAATTACATAATGGTTAGATCAAAGCAAGCTACACGCAAGTTAAAAAACAGTTCTACACAGACAACAGAAATAGTATCTTGAAAAGAGAAAAACAAAGGTATTCAACCGACCAGGCGTATCGAGAAGTAAAAATTGAGAGAGCAAAACAAAACAGCAAGATGTGTTATGACAATGATGAAGATTATAGACAGGCGAAAATTGAGACAGCCAAACAAAAGTTCAAGGAGTGTTTTCACAATGATGAATATTAGAGACATGCGAAAGTTGAGACAGCCAAACAAAACATCAAGGAGCGTTAGCAAAATGATAAACTTTATAGAGAAGAAACAATTGAGCAGGCCAGACAAAAGATCAAGGAGCGTTATCACAATGATAAACTTTATAGAGAAGCAAAAATTGAGCAGGCTATACAAAAGATCAAGGAGCGTTATAACAATGATGAAGATTACCGAAAAATATATAAGAAAGAAGTTGCTACCCGAATAATGGGCAGATACTGGGGTGACAAAAGGTATAATGAAAAAATTAAATTCTCTGCGAGGTTGTACCGAAGAACGCATAAGGACAATGGAGAAAATTACATTCAGAAATACAAGAAGATGGCAAAAATGCAGGCTGATCTTCGTAAATTGAGAAACATTTTACGCATGTTTTACCAGGATCACGAAAAGTATTCGAAATTACAGATTAAAATTCTCTTTGAAAGAGTGGATGCTGTTTTGTCGGCTAGAAATGCTTTGGCAAAGCTTCATAGTAATATCCAAAAGAAATGTTGTCAGTTGGATGAAAACCTTCCAAGGTATGGATTGGAAACTGCGGAACAGTTTATACATGCAATGGAAAATGTTCGACAACACAGTGAATATACGGAGGCGTACTTCTTAAGAAATTCGTATATTAATTTTGGAAGAAGCAATTGCAGTTTATGTAGCAGCAATAAAAATATATATACAAGCATACCTATCAACAGCGAAGGAAAAGCAATATTTTTAAATATGGCGAAAACGAGCATGTTTGGGTTATTATTATATGTGTTTGTAAGACTAATTATTTAGAACAAATTCCTGGAACACCGACTCAAGAAAAAAGTATTTCTAACTGTTTTTTAAACAGATCTTTTAGTTCTACTGAATATTTGGCAAAAAAAATGCTCTGTGTAGTTAACAAACTGTCCTGGAAAGTACGAGACAACTATTGAAAATCCGGGTTGCAGCGGTAGCTAGCAACCTAGTAAGAGACGATCACGTCCAATGTTAAGAAACATAAAAACCCATAGTTCCTAACAAAGGAGTCAGATCAAAACAAGTACACCATTAGAACCGCCTCGTCCGAAAACACTGTATAGGAAACTTTCAGTCCCTTGGCTTGGACACCAAGGGAAATATATTGGCTTGAAAATCAAGAAAAGTGGCAGCTACTACAACATTCTGCCTAAACGGGATATTTTTTTCTTTTTTCTTCTTTTCCACATATAGCTTGTCACTGGAACATCGTAGAAGGTTGTTCAATAGCTCATTTTAAAGGAAATTAACTGGCTTAAAAATCCATAGTAACTAAAATAATTTATTTTAAAAGAGGATAAATTTTTCCACCAAAAACTGCATTTTGATGTCTTTTTACGCTGCAGTCTTTCAAACATAATCGTATACCAGCGGTAAGATTTGAACCCACGCCTTGTCTTGTCTGAAACCTTACTAGATAGATAATGAATGTCGTTATAGTTTTATATTAGAGCTATGACGTGAATAGAAAAACACGATATTATGTTGTGGTTTCTGAAGGCGTCATGAAATAATATCATTGCGCCATGACGTAATGAAATAAAATCATTACGCAGTGACGTCATAATTACTACTTAAGAACGACAAAGATGTAAATGGTCTAATTCGTGAATTACATAATGGTTAGATCAAAGCAAGCTGCAAGCAAGTTAAAAAAACAGTACAAAACAGACAACAGAGATAGTATCTTGAAAAGAGAAAAGCAAAGGTATTCAACCGACCAGGCGTATCGAGATGCGAAAATTGATAGTGACAAACAGCGTTATTATAATGATGTTGTTTATAGACATGCGAAAATTGAGACAGCCAAACAAAATATCAAGGAGCGTTATCACAATGATAAAGATTACCGAATCAAATATAAGAAAAAAGAAAAGCAAAGGTCTTCAACCGACCAGGTGTATCGAGAAGTAAAAATTGAGACAGCCAAACAAAACATCAAGGAGCGTTACTGGGGGGACAAAAGCTATAATGAAAAAATTTAATTCTCTGCGAGGTTGTACCGAAGAACGCATAAGGACAAAGGGAAAAATTACATTCAGAAATACAAGAAGATGGCAAAAATGCAGGCTGATCTTTGTAAATTGAGAAACATTTTACGCATGTTTTATCGGGATCACGAAAAGTTATAATAAAGATCAAACGCTTCCCTATACTAACTTGCATACGCAACTTCACTATAGTTAAGATTACATTATTTATATTTTTAAGACGGTCACTAAAAGACGATCACTGAAATAACAAACCATTCCATACATTGGACTTAGTTAGCTACTTGATTGTTTGTTTCGTCTCTTACTATTTAAAAGAAGAAAAATACAATAAAAACGACACCTTGTCCATGTTAACTGAAACACAAATAGGGACTATGTAATTTACATCAGTATCATGGCTGTAGAGATGGCTGAAATCTTGTCCGGGTTGCAGCGGTAGCTAGCAACCTAGTAAGAGACGATCACGTCTAATGTTAAGAAATATAAAAACCCCTAACTCCTACAAAAAGAGTCAGATCAAAACAAAAAGTACACCATTAGAACCGCCTTATCTGAAACCCTTAAAATGGAAACTTACCGCCCTTTGGCTTGAATAACAAAGCAAAAATATTGGCTTGAAAATCAAGAAAATTGACTTTAACCACGTTATTCTCCACAAACGAGATATTTTTTTCTTTCTTTCATTTCAGCAGATAGCTTGGCACTGGAACATTGTAGAGAGTTGTTCAATAGCTCATTTTGAGGGAAATCTCTAGATCTAGCGCTATTTGTAATTATTTTTTTTAAATTAATTAATTTTTAAGAAAAACATAATTTTTTATATACAATATTGATCAATGATGTCATAGTCTTTGGATGTAAGATAGTGCATAAAGTCTCGATCATCGAAGTTGAGCTGAAACTAAGTAAAGGACAAATATGCCTCCATATATTCACAGTGATGTATAAGATATCCCATTTCGTCTGTAAACTGTTCCACAGTTGCCGATACATACCTTGGAAGCTTATTTTTACATTAAAAGACGATCATTGGAATAACAAACAATTGCATACATTGGAGTTAGCTAGCTACTTGATTGTTTGAGATCCGGATTGCATATAAAAAAGAACGACATCTAGCCAATGTTAACTGGAAAATAAATGGGGATTACAAACCATGGGACATATTAGACTTAGTTTTTCCGGGTTGCAGCTGTATTTTATAATAAAGAATGACCTCTTGCCTATACTAAATTTTATACACCACTTAATTATAGTATAGGTTAGTAATTCCACAGATAGCTGCTCACTAAACACCTTAGCGAGTTGTTCAATGTCTCATTTTAAAGGAAATTAATGGGGTTAAAAATATTATATTAAAAGACGATCATTACAAGAACAAACCATTGCATACATTGGACTTAGTTAGCTCCCTTATTCTTTGAGAGTCGTCTTTTACTACTCCAAAGAAGAAAAAGCCGTAGGCTTTTTCCTGTTTGTAATCTGGGTTTACATAATCTGGGTTGCCAATCCTGGTTGTATTACTTACATTAAAGGACGAATTACTTTAAATCCGAGTTGGAGCGGTAGCTAAAAACCTAGTAAGAGACGATCATGCCCCATAGTAAAAACTAAAGTAATCTATAACTCCTGAAAGAAGATTCAGATCAAAACAAGAAGTAAACTATTCGAACCTATTTGTCAAAACCTATATTCAAACCAAAACCAAATTGTCAAACCAAAATTCTATATAGCAAACTTACCGTCCTTTGGCTTGAATAATCCGGGTTGCAGCGGTAGCTAGCAACCTAAAATTACAGTTAAGAACGATCTCTCGCGCATATTGACTGATATACGGTGGTTCCAGGGGCAGCTACAAGCTAACCAGATTGTAGTGGCATCCGGGTTGCAGCGGCAGCTGTAACCCGGAGTCTCTTTTCTTAACAACAAAGAATTATGTTGGCTTGTTATCAAACAAAAACTAGCAAAAAATAAAACTAATTTTAATAACTTTCAGGTATTTTTTCAGTTTTATCGGGGTTGCAGCGGTAATTAGCAACCTAGTAAGAGACGATCACGTCCAATGTTAAGAAATATAGAAACCCCTAATTCCTAAAAAAAGAGATCAAAACAAAGAGTACACCATTAGAGCCGCCTTGTCCGAAACCCCTATAAAGGAAACTTACCGCCCTTTGGCTTGAATAACAAAGAAAATATATTGGCTTGAAAATCAAGAAAATTAACTTCAACCACGTTATTCTCCACAAACGGGATATTTTTTTCTTTCTTTCTTCTTTTCCACAGATAGCTTAGCACTGGAACATCGTAGAGAGTTGTTCAATGGCTCATTTTAAAGGAAATCTCTAGATCTAGCACTAATTGTACTTTTTTATTAATTTTTTTTCGAAAAACTTAATTTCTTATATACAATATTGATCAATGACATCATAGTCGTTGGATGTAGTTAGTATTTTTGGTTAGGTTCTAACTACCCGATGTGGGATTGACTATGTATTTTCAGACCAAAAAATTCCTTTTTTTATATATTTTATTTTTCAGTTTAGAATCGCTAAAATTATTATGTAAAGTGCAAAAACATTTATGATATCTGAGCAATAATTTTAATCTTTTCATTCAAACTAACAAAATACCTGAAAATTTAAAAATTAGTTTTATTTTTTGTTAGGTTATGGATACTCGTTACGAGTCATAAGAAGTGTTAATTAGATGAAAATATTATTTCTTGTTTTGTAACAAAATGCCTTCTAAGCGAGTTATACGCAATTTCAAAAAAACGGTACTATACAAAAAACAGACAGAGCATCTTGAAAAGAGAAAAGCCAAGGTATTCAACTGACAAGGTGTATCGAGATGCGAAAATTAATAGTGACAAACAGTATTATTATAATGATGTAGTTTATCGACTTGGGAAAATTGAATCAGCCAAACAAAAGAGTAAGGAACGGTATGATAGTGATGAAGATTAGAGAGAAGCAACAATTGAGACAGCCAAACAGAAGAGTAAGGAACGGTATGATAACGAAACAAACATAAGAAAAAAGTTGCTACCAGAATAATGAGTAGATACTTGGGTGACAAAAGCTATAATAAAAAAAATAAATTCTCTGCGAGGTTGTGCCAAAGAACGCATAAGTCCAGGTTGCAGCAGTAGCTAGTAACCTAGTAAGAGACGATCACGCCCAATGTTAGGAAATAAAAAACCCATAGCTCCTGAAAAAGTAGTCAGATCAAAACAAATAGTACACCATTAGAGCCGCCTTGTCCAAAACCCCTGTGTAGGAGACTTTCTGTCATTTAGCTTGAACATCAAGGGAAATATATTGGCTTGAAAATCAAGAAAATTGACGTTAACCACGTTATTCTCCATAAACGGTATATGTTTTTCTTTCTTTCTTTGTTTCCAGAGATAGCTTGGCACTGGAACATCGTAGAGAGCTGTTCAATGGCTTATTTTAAAGGAAATCTCTAGATCTAGTGCTATTTGTACTTATTTTTTTTTAATTAATTAATTTTTATGAAAAGCTTAATTTTATATACAATATTGATCAATGACGTCTTAGTCGCTGGATGTAGTCAGTATACATAAAGTCTCGATCATCGAATTTAAGCTGAAACTAAGTGAAGGACAATTGTGCCTCCATTTATTCACAGTGATGTATAAGATTTCCCATTACATCTGTAAACTGTTCCACAGTTGCCGGTCCATACCTTGGAAGCTTTTCACTAAATAAACATGCAACATTTCTTTTGGATATTACTATGAAGTTTTGCGAAAGCATCTATAGCTGACTTTTCAACAAAATTTATTCTTTCAGAGATAATTTTAATCTTTAGTTATGAATATTTTTCGTAATCCCCGTAAAACAGTCGTAAAATTTTTCTCAATTCACAAAGATCAGCCTGTGCGTTCTTTGCAGCTTGTTACGTTAAAGGACGATCATCATAATAGCAAACCATGTCATACATTGGATTTAGTTAGCTACCTGATTGTTTGAGGTTCGTTTCTTACTATTTCAAAGAACGAAAAGCTGTAGGCTTTTTCCTGTTTTTTATCATCATTACCAATAATATGTTCAGGAAGTTATAATCTGGGTTGCAGCGGTAGTTAGCAACCTAGTAAGAGACGATCACGTCCAATGTTAAGAAATATAAGAACCCATAGTTCGTAAAAAAGGAGTAAGATCAAAGCAAAAAGTACACCATTAGAACCGCCTTGTCCGAAACCCCCGTAAACAAAACTTTTTGTCTCTTGGATTGAACAGCAAGGGAAATATATTGGCTTAAAAATCAAGAAAAATGGCAGCTACTACAGCATTCTGCCTAGACAGGATATTTTTTTTCTTTCTTGTTTTCCACAGATAACTTGGCACTGGAACATCGTAAAGAGTTTTTCAATGGTTCATTTTAAAGGAAAGTAATTGGGTTAAAAATCTTTTGTAACTAAAATAAATTATTTCTAAGAGAGAATCAATTTTTCAATAAAAAACTGAATTTTTGATGTCTTTTCATACTGCAGTCTTTTCAAAGATATTTGATTATTGTACATAAATTATAATCGTATGCCAGAAGTTCGGATCGGAGCCCACGCCTCCGAAGAGACTGGTGGCTAATTTTCTGGGTTGCAGCGGTAGCTAGCAACCTAGTAAGAGACGATGACGTCCTATGTTAAGAAATATAAAAACCCATAGTTCCTAAAAAAGAGTCAGATCAAAACAAAATGTACACCATTAGAACCACCTTGTTTGAAACCCCTGTATAGGAAACTTTCTGTCCCTTGGATTGAACAGCAAGGGAAATATATTGGCTTGAAAATCGAGAAAAGAGGCAGCTACTACAACATTCTGCCTAAACGGGATATTTTTTTTCTTTCTTTATTTCCAGAGAAAGCTTTGCACTGGATCATCGTAGAAAGTTGTTCAATGGCTCATTTTAAAGGAAATTAATTGGGTTAAAAATCTTTTGTAACTAATTACAGTAAAGAACGAACTTCCACCCCATTATAACTAAAATAAGATTACAATTTCAGGTTAAAGATTGATCAATGATGTCATAATCGTAGGTTGTAGCCAGGTCGGGTCTTACTATTCCAATTAATAAAAAGCCATAGGCTTTTTCCTGTTTGTAATCTGGGTTGCGGAGGTGGCGAGCAACCTAGTAAGAGACCATCACGTCCAATGTTAAGAAATATAAAAACCCTTAACTTCTAAGAAAATAGTACGATCAAAATAAAAAGTACACCATTAGAATTGCCTTGTCCGAAATATCTATATAGGGAACTGTCTCTCCCATGGCTTGAACAGCAAGGGAAATATATTGCCTTGAAAATCAAGAAAATTGGCAGCTTCTACAGCATTCTGGCCAAGCGACATCTTTTTTTCTGTTTTTGTTTTTTTTCCAGATAACTTGTCACTGAAACATCGTAGCGAGTTTTTCAATGGCTCATTTATAATAAAGAATGAACTCCAGCCTATACTAATAAATAAAGGATCGAAATGTTTCATTATAAAAATTATAATAATAAATTATTTTTTAGCTTATTATAAAAATAGTTCATCATCAAATAAAGCTGAAACTAAGAAAAGGGCAATTATGCCTCCAAATATTCACAGTGATGTCTAATATTTTTCATTAGATCTGTAAAGCATTCCACAATTACCAGATCATTGGATTGGAAGGTTTCATATCCGGGTTGCAGCGGTAGCTAGCAACCTAGTAAGAGACGATCACGTCCAATGTTAAGAAATATAAAAACCCATAGCTCCTAAAAAAGGAGTCAGATCAAAACAAAAAGTACACCATTAGAACCGCCTTGTCCGAAACCCCTGTATAGGAAACTTTCTGTCCCTTGGCTTGAACAGCAAGGGAAATATATTGGCTTGATAATCAAGAAAATTGACTTTAACCACGTTATTCTCCCCAAACGGGATATTTTTTTCTTTTTTTGTATCCAGAGATAGCTTGGCACTGGAACATCGTATAGGGTTTTTCAATAGCTCATTTTAAAGGAAATTAATTGGGTTAAAAATCTATAGTAACTAAAATAAATTATTTCTAAAAGAGAATAAATTTTTCCAATAAAAACTGTATTTTTGATGCAGTGACGTCATAATTACTATATAAGAAACGTTAAAACTGTAAATGGTCTCATTCATGAATATCCGGGTTGCAGCGGTAGCTAGCAATCCGGGTTGCAGCGGTAGCTAGCAACCTAGTAAGAGACGATCACCTCCAATGTCAAGAAATATAAAACCCCCCAACTCCTAAAAAAAGAGTCAGATCAAAACAAAAAGTACACCATTAGAACCGCCTTGTCCGAATCCTCTATAAAGGAAACTTACCGCCCTTTGGCTTGAATAACAAAGAAAATATATTGGCTTGAAAATCAAGAAAATTGACTTTTACCACGTTATTCTCCACAAACGGGATATTTTTTTCTTTCCGCTTTTTCTTTCTGCTCAGCTAGCTGGGCACTGGAAAATCATAGAGAGCTGTATAATAGCTCATTTTAAAGGAAATTGCAACATCTAGTCACTTTTGTATTTAAAAATAAAATACTTTTTAAAGTAGAATCAATTTTGTCAAAAAAATTGCATTTTTGATGTATTTTCATACTGCAGTCTTTTCAAAGATATTTGAATTTTGAAGCAATAAAACAGTCCATGTAATGAACTCTATAGTAATAATAGCTACTTGTCTCAATAGTAACCGAAACTCCTGGAACCAAAATTTTCTTTTTTGGCTTAATCGCTAAAATTATTATGTAAACTGCAAAAATATTTATGATGCCTAATCAGTAATAGTAATTTTTTAATTTATTATAATTAAGAACGGTCTCTTGCCTATGCTAAATTTTGTAGGCCACTTAACTATAGTATAGGTTATCTGGGTTGCAGCGGTAGCTAGCAACCTAGTAAGAGACGATCACATCCAATGTTAAGAAATATAAAAACCCATAACTCCTTAAAAATTACATATAAAAACAAAAAGTACACTATTAGAACCGCCTAGTGCGAAACCCCTGCATTGGAAAATTTATGTCCCTTGGCTTGAAAAGCAAGGAAAATATATTTGCTTCAAAATCAAGAAAAGTGTCAGCTGCTGCAGCATTCTTTCTAAACGGTACCTTATTTTTTTTCTTCCACAGATATCTTGACTCTGAAACATTGTAGAGAGCTGCTCAAGGGTTTTTTACATTAAAGAACGATCTTCAGTCCACAGTAACTGAAGTGTTATAAGGGACCATTATATAGATGATGCTTACAGTAATCAAAGGTTACTGTTTACAATGTGTTGAAAAGATATTAAAAGAATATCATTGGAATATCAAACCATTGTGTACATTGGAACTAGTTAGCTACTTTGAGGTTCGTCTCTTATTTGAGGTTCTTATTTGATTGTTTGAGGTTCGTCTCTTAATATTTGGAAGAAGAAAAAGCTGGAGGCTTTTTCCTGTTTGTAACCAGGTTATTATTAATGGTTAATGGTTCAGTTTATCTTTTAACAGCTCATTTTAAAGAAATTATATCCGGATTGCAGCGGTAGCTGGCAATCTAGTTAGAGACGATCACGTCCAATGTTAAGAAATATAAAAACCCATAACTCCTAAAAAAAACTGTCAGATCAAAACAAAAAGTCCACCATTAGAATTGCCTTGTTCGAAAATCCTATAAGGGAAACTTACCGCCTTTAGGCTTGAATAACAAAGAAAATATATTGGCTTGAAAATCAAGAAAATTGACTTTTACCACGTTATTCTCCACAAAGGGGATATTTTTTTCTTTCTTCCTCTTTTCCACAGATAGCTTGGCACTGGAACATCGTAGAGAGTTGTTCAATGGCTCATTTTAAAGGAAATTAATGGCGTTAAAAACTTTTTGTACTTACAACAATGTATTTTTAAAATATAATCAGTTTTTTACGAAAAATTGCATATTTCATATTAAAGATTGATCAATGACGTCATAATTGTATACCAGTGGTAGGATTTGAACCAACACCTCAGAAGAGACTGGTGACTATCACCAGCGCCTTGGACCACTCGGCCAAGAAAAACATCCCACAAACGGGATATTTTTTCTTTCTTTCTTCTTCTTCTTCTTCTTTTCCACAGATAGCTTGGCACTGGGATATTGTAGAGAGTTGTTGAATGGCTCATTTTAAAGAAAATCTCTAAATCTAGTGCTATTTTTACTTAATTTTCTTTTAAATTAATTATTTTTTACGGAAAACGTATTTTTTTATTATAATAAAGAACGAACTCTATTATAATAACGAATATTTTACCGATTATCTACTAATAACCATATATGACGTAATAAGTGACACGACGTAATACCTAAAACCTATTGTGTACTAATAGCCATATATGACTTAATGAGTGACGTGACGTAAAAACTGAAAAAATTATTTTATTTTATTTTCGTTTTTAGTTCAGAATCACTAGTTATAAACTGCAAAAATATTTATGGTGTCTGAACAATGGTTTTAATTTTTTAATTTAGACTAGAAAAATACCTGAAAATTTAAAATTTAGTTTAATTTTTTGTTAGATTCTTGATACTTGATACGTGACATAAACATTCAACTAATGGTTACATAATGGTTTCAATCAAGCAAGCTACACGCAAGTTAAAAAAACAGTACTACCAGAAAAAAGAAATAGCATCTTGAAAAGAATAAGAAAAAAGTTGCTACCAGAATAATGGGTAGGTACTGGAGTGACGAAAGCTATAGAGAAAAAATTAAATTCTCTGCGAGGTTGTACTGAAGAACGCATAAGGACAAAGGGAAAAATTATAATCAGAAATACAAGAAGATGGCAAAAATGCAGGCTGATCTTCAATCATCTTGTGGTGTTATATTTGAATGTGGATTTTTATTGTTGTCTCTAGAACTCGAAGAAATTGACTGTTATCACTGGAACATCCGGGTTTCCTAAAAAAGGAGTCAGATCAAATTCAAAAGTATGCCGTTAGAACCGTCTTGTCCGAAACCCCTGTATAGAAAACTTTCAGTCCCTTGGCTTGAACAGCAAGAGAAATATATTGGCTTGAAAATCAAGAAAAGTGGCAGCTACTACAACATTCTGCCTAAACGGGATATTTTTTTCTTTTCCACAGATAGCTTGGCACTGGAACATCGTAGAGAGTTGTTCAATGGCTCATTTTAAAGGAAATTAATTGGGTTAAAAATCTATAGTAACTAAAATAAATAATTTCTAAAAGAGAATAAATTTTTCTACCAAAAACTGCATTTTTAATGTCTTTTCACACTGCAACCTTCAAGCATAATCGTACACCAGCGGTAAGATTTGACCCACGCCTTCAAAGAGACTGGTGGCTAACACCAGTGCCTTGGACCACTCAGCCAGGCTGCCTCTCATAAATAATATATATGTGAATCTGGTTTGCAGCAGTAGCTAGCAACCAAGCAAGAGACGATCAGTCCAATGCTAAGAAATATAAAAACCCAAAACTCCTAAAAATAGAGTAAAATCAAAACAAAAGTACATCATTAGAACTACCTTGTCTGAAACCTTACTGGATAAATAATGAATGTCGTCATAATTTTATATTAGAGCTATGACGTGAATAGAAAAGCACGATATTATGTTGTGGTTTCTGAAGACGTCATGAAATAATATCATTGCACCATGACGTCATGAAATAAAATCATTACTCCGTGACGTCATAATTAATACTTAAGAACGACAAAGATGTAAATGGTCTCATTCGTCAATTACATAATGATTAGATCAAAGCAAGCTGCACGCAAGTTAAAAAAACAGTACTACACAGATAACAGAGATAGTATCTTGAAAAGAGAAAAGCAAAGGTATTCAACCGACCAGGCGTATTGAGAAGTAAAAATTGAGCAGGCTAGACAAAAAAATCAAGGAGCGTTATCACAATGATAAACTTTGTAGAGAAGCTACAATTGAGCAGGCTAGACAAGAGATTATAATAAAGAACGACCTCTTGCCTATACTAAATTTTATACGCCGCTTAATTGTAGTATATGTTAGTAATTCAACAGATAGCATGGCACTAGAACATCCGGGTTTCAGCGGTAGCTAGCAATTCGGGTTGCAGCGGTAGCTAGCAACCTAGTAAGAGATGATCACGTCCAATGTTAAGAAACATAAAAACCCATAGTTATTAAAAAAGGAGTCAGATTAAAACAAAAAGTACACCATTAGAACCGCTTTGTCCGAAACCCTTGTAGAGTAAACTTTCTGTCCCTTGGCTTGAACAGCAAGGGAAATATATTGGCTTGAAAGTGGCAGCTACTATAACATTCTCCATAAACGGGATTTTTATTTTTAAGGACTGAGTCTATCTCATAGTAACTGATACAGCAGGGGAAAAAAAAGAGGTCTATGGTGCATATGACGTCATTATATCATAATAAAGAACAAATATAAAATTGTCTGGGTTGCAGCGGTAGCTAGCAACCTAGTAAGAGACGATCGAGTCCGATGTTAAGAATATTAAAACCCATAGTTCCTAAAAAGGAGTCATATCAAATTCAAAACTACACCATTAGAACCGCCTTGTCCGAAACCCCTGTATAGGAAACTTTCAGTCCCTTGGCTTGAACAGCAAGGGAAATATATATATATATATATATTTCCCTCGTCTTTTAAGAGACGATTATTGGAATAACGAACAATTTTATGCATTGGAATTAGTTAGCTAATTGATTGTTTGAGGTTCGTCTCTTACTATTTCAAAGAAGAAAAAGCCGTAGGCTTTTTCCTGTTTGTAATCAGTTTTTTATATTTTATACGGCACAGAACTATAGTATAGGCTAGTAAAGTTATATTTAAGGTCAATATATTCAAATTTTCCATTAAAAGACGATCTTTGGAATAAAAACCAATTGCATTCATTTAATTTAGTTAGCGACTTGATTGTTTGAGGCTAGTCTCTTACTAATTCAAGGAGAAAAAGCCGTAGGATTTTTCCTGTTTGTTATCAATTAGAAAGAGTTTTATAGTAAAGAGCGATAACTAGCCTTTGGTTACGTAAAGGAATATAAATGGGGACAGCATGGTTATGGATATCCGGGTTGCAGCGGTAGCTAGCAACCTAGTAAGAGACGATCATGTCTAATGTTAAGAAATATAAAAACCCCTAACTCCTAAAAAAGTAAGATAAAAACAAAAAGTACACCATTAGAACCGCCTTGTCCGAAAACCCTACAAAGGAAACTTACCGTCCTTTGGCTTGAATAAAAAAGAAAATATATTGGTATGAAAATCAAGAAAATTGACTTTAACAACTTTATTCTCCACAAACGGGATATTTTTTTTCTTTCTTCTTTTCCACAGATAGCTTGGCGTTGGAACATCGTAGAGAGTTGTTCAATGGCTCATTTTAAAGGAAATCTCTAGATCTAGAGCTATTTGTACATATTTTTTTTTAATTAATTATTTTTTATGAAAAAATTAATTTTTTATAAACAATATTGATCAATGACGTCATAGTCGTTGGATGTAGTTTTACAGTAAGGACCGAAGTCAATTCGTAGCATTGATCTGGGTTTCAGCGGTAGCTAGCTCCGCGTTTCAGCGGTAGCTAGCAACCTAGTAAGAGACGATCACATCCAATGTTAAGAAATATGAAAGCCCATAACTCCTAGAAAAAAAGAGTCAGATCAAAACAAAAAGTAACCCTTAGAACCACCTTGTCCAAAATACCTGTAAAGGAAACTTGCAATGGTAGTCATCCGGATTGCAGCGGTAGCTAGCAACCTAGTGAGAGACGATCACGTCCAATGTTAAGAAATATAAAAACCCATAGCTCCTAAAAGAGGAGTCAGATCAAAACAAAAAGTACAGCATTAGAACCGCCTTGTCCGAAACCCCTGTATAGGAAACTTTCTGTTCCTTGGCTTGAACAGCAAGGGAAATATATTGGCTTGAAAATCAAGAAAAGTGGCACCTACTACAACATTCTGCCTAAACGGGATATTTTTTTCTTTTTTTTCTTTTGTATCCAGAGATAGCTTGGCACTGGAACATCGTAGAGAGTTGCTCAATGGCTCATTTTAAAAGAAATTAATTGGGTTAAAAATCTATAGTAACTAAAATAAATTATTTCTAAAAGAGAATAAATTTTTCCACCAAAAACTGCATTTTTGATGTTTTTCACACAGCAGTCTTTCAAACATAATCGTATTATAATAAAGAAGGACCTCTTGTCTATACTAAGTTTTGTAAGCCCCTTAACTATAGTTTAGGCTAATACAGTTTTATTTAAGGTCAATATATTAAAATTTTTACATAAAGAACCGATTATGTTCATCATAAATGGTATTTATCAATTAAGTTTTCTTATATAATTATCCATATTTATTTAAAATGCAGTAATTTTGGGGGGTTAAAATCAAAAACATTTTTATATAAAATATGAAGTTGCATATAGGGTCTATATATATAGTGGAAAACCACGGAATATAGGTACTAAAATCTTATATAGTAAAAGCGTCTTTTAAAATTATAGTAAAGGAAAAACTCTTGTCCTTAGTAACCTGTGTCTTGTCTAATTAGTTAAAGATGATTTCTTCAAATTGTGTTTTAAAAATTACATTAAAGAACAAATTATAGCCCATAGCTACTGGTATCTGGGTTGGGGGGTAGATATCCGGGTTGCAGCGGTAGCTAGCAACCTAGTAAGAGACGATCACGTCCAATGTTAAGAAATATAAAAACCCATAGTTCCTAACAAAGAAATCAGATCAAAACAAAAAGTACACCATTAGAACCGCCTTGTCCGAAACCCCTGTATAGGAAACTTTCTGTCCCTTGGCTTGAACAGCAAGGGAAATATATTGGCTTGAAAATCAAGAAAATTGACTTTAATCACGTTATTCTCCCCAAACGGGATATTTTTTTCTTTTTTTTTCTTTTTCTTTTCCACAGATAGCTTGGCACTGGAACATCGTAGATAGTTGTTCAATAGCTCATTTTAAAGGAAATTAATTGGGTTAAAAACCTTTTGTAACTAAAATAGATTATTTCTAAAAGAGAATAAATTTTTCCACCAAAAACTGCATTTTCGATGTCTTTTCACACTGCAGTCTTTCAAACATATTCGTATACCAGCGGTAAGATTTGAACCCACGCCTCCGAAGAGATTGTTGGCTAACACCAGTGCCTTGGACCACTCGGCCAGGCTGCCTCTCATAAATAAATATATATGTGAATTTGGGTTGCAGCAGTAGCTAGCAATCTAGTAAGAGACGATCAGTCCAATGCTAAGAAATATAACAAAAGTCCTAAAAATAGAGTAAGATCAAAACAAAAGTACATCATTAGAACTACCTTGTCTGAAACCCTACTAGATAAATAATGAATGTCGTAGCTTTATATTAGAGCTATGAAGTGAATAGAAAAACACGAAATTATATTGTTGTTTCTGATGACGTCATGAAATAATATCATTGCGCCTTGACGTCAATAAAATCATTACGCTGTGACGTCATAATTACTATATAGGAAGCGTCAGAACTGTAAATGTTCACATTCATAATTACATAATGGTTTCAGTCAAGCAAGCTGCACGCAAATTGAAAAAACAGTACTACACAAACAAAAGAGATAGTATCTTGAAAAGAGAAAAGCAAAGGTATTCAACCGACCAGGCGCATCGAGAAGTAAAAATTGAGAGAGCAAAACAAAGGTATTCAACCGACCAGGCGTATCGAGAAGTAATAATTGAGAGAGCAAAACAAAGGTATTCAACCGACCAGGCGTATCGAGAAGTAATAATTGAGAGAGCAAAACAAAACAGCAAGATGTGTTATTACAATGAGGAAGATTATAGACATGCAAAAATTGAGACAGCCAAACAAAAGATCAAGGAGCGTTACTGGGGTGACAAAATCTATAATGAAAAAATTAAATTCTCTGCGAGGTTGTACCGAAGAACGCATAAGGACAA
>JAQQPU010011560.1:16290-27718 GCA_029168905.1 Artemia sp. Kazakhstan ARC1039 | reverse complement strand
AGAGTCCGAGGCGAAACCAGGTGGATAATCAGCAAAAATAACTTGATTCATCCCGTAAACTATGCCAGCATTTTTCCCATTGATCATATTCTGTTTAAAGCCAAGAACGTCTCTCAGATTATCATTGAGAATAACTATTTCAGTGACAACAGGTGAGGTAATGTAAATCCTATCATTTTCCAATGAATAATTAAAATGGAATTTACCATTCCTACGATATGAGATTTTTCTATTGATTGTACGACACAAATCTGTCATATTATCGTATTCAATATATTTCAATTTGGCATGTGGATAGTCACTAGATTTAAGTGCTTCAACCCATTCATAGTCGACATAGCTCAACCCATTCATAGTCCAATCGAATGGTATAACTTTTATATCATACACACGATCCTTTCTCAGGATGTCATAGGTATTTTTGCGAATACAGTCGACAAGAGCCACTTCATACGCACCGTCAAATTTGATGGCGGGGGAGAGTTTCGTCCAAAAATCCTTTGTCGTATTCAAGTCGTTGTAGAGAGGATCGGAAACATTGGACATAAAAGTTACATAGAAATCATTGGGCATTGTCAATATCTTCAACACTGATCCAAGAATCAAAATCAGAGTTGTATCCTAGCCACCGAACAAGTAACTGTTTCTTACCCCTGCGAGTACGAGTCTTTAATATCTTTTCAATTTGATAGATTTCACAATTATTTTTAACTTTTTGTAGTTCATAGTCATAAAAGCCGCCAAGAATCTCTTCATCTTTGGTATCACGCAAACGATAAGTTATGGGTTTAGTGTCTAGGATTTTTGCCACTTTAAAAAGTTCTGTGGACCACAAGTAATTCCCCTTTTCAAAAACATTGGTTGTTCTATTAATTCGAACAGTATCACCAACATTGAATTTATTTTTCTTCTTGACAACCGATTCATTGGAATATTGTTTAAGACAGGTGTCAATTGTATCATGATCAGAATGATGAACTTCCATTGGTGTAGAGTTGGACAATGATCGATGAGGTCGTTGATTATAAATCAACATGATTTTATCTAAATCATGAATAAAAGCCGGTGTATTTTTTAATGTACAATATCTTGAAATTAAAAATCGAATAGTTCTTATCAATCGTTCGGCCAATGCAGCCTTTATAGGACTATGACTATGATAGAGCAGTGTACTATATTTCACTAGTACTTTTGCAACATGAGGATTAACAAATTCACTACCGCGATCCGTTTGAATTTTTTTTATACGAATACTGTTCGAGAATACTTTCAATGGCCTGAGCAACTTCAACACCTTACTTTGATCGCAATGGAATTGCATATGCATAACGACTATAAACACTGATTGCAAGTAGAATGTACTTGTATGGTGTATTGTGACGTTTTTGAATCTCATCTAGAGTCATGAGATCTGCTTGCACTATATGCAATGGGTAAAAGGCTTTAGTTTTTCGATATTGATTAGCACGAAGTCTATGATTTCTATGCAGAGTGTAACTTGATTCATTGTGTAGATAGTCTTGTACACTTTTAGTGTGAACACCAGTGACTTTGGAAAGAGTGGTGGGGGAACTTAAACTCCCCGCCTCACCAATATTTTCATAAACACCTTTCAGAACTTCAACCATTTTGAACGTAAACACGTTGTGTAACGTCCGCTACCCTTTTTGTATGCTGGAAGGTGATGGTGACATGATACGTTTTCGCTTTTTCCTCGCCACCATTGTCAAGTTTTTTCCACTGGGTGTGCTAGTATTTTCCAAGATTGATTTAAAATCTTCTTCTTCTTCATGTTTTAATGGCGTTGTTGTTGTTGATGTTGATGATGATGCATGTTCATTTAATTTTTTTAGAATTTGTCTATTGCTAATAAGACTTTTGGGGAAGTTTAATGTATTTAGAAAGTTGTATAGATGAGCGTCAAATGACAATAGTGTTTTACGATTTGTAACCATATCATCGATTAAATCAAGTAGATTATAGCTCTTGCCCTGAATTATAATCCCTTTCCCATTGCTCTCAACTTGAATATGATCTTGACCACTTTCCATGAGATAGGTTAGGAGTCGTTTACTTTGTTCACGATATGAGTGGGGCATTAGATTTCCAATTTTCAATACAATTGAATCCAATTCCTCCTTCTTTAATTGTGTTCCAGCAGCAGCAGACGAATCCTGAGGAGATGATTCCTTTTTGTGATCAGCAGCAGCAGCAGTGGCCTTCACACGATAGGGCTTATGTTTGTCCACTTGGCGAAGTGCATCTTGAAGTAAAAGCAATTTTTTATCATCCTCAATATTCTCTTGTCAAGTAATTTACTCAGATTGTTCTCAAAGTGTTCCATGGGTGAGAGAGCGAGTTCTATTGGAGTCAATTTATAGGGTTTTGCCATTCTCTCTCTCTCTAGAGAAAACTGTTTACAAGTCCTGCAATTATTGGCAGTAAAAGTGTGAAAAAGCTACCACCCGCCTGAAGAAGTCTTTTCTTTTTAAAATTCTTTCCTTTCTTTTTAGAGGCCAATGTACGTACAATGGAACGATGTTGCTTTGCCTGTTGCTTAACTACTTTTGGCAGTTGAACATTACCCTCGGTCAAATTTAAACAAAGTTCAGATATTAGATTAATGAAATCATTGTCAATACCATGTTTGAGTATGGCTTTTCTAAGCGAGGGTTTTGAAGTGCTTAGAACTGAAAAGAGATGTCTATTTTCATGTAGTTTCTTCAGTGTCATGATAGCAACTAATAGGTCTTTTTAGTGTTCACGGGGAGATATACTGTAATTTCATAGTCAAAAGTATCTGTGACTACACCCAGATCCTCGGGTGTATTTTGATTAAGATCCAATAGGATGTAGCCGTAGGGTTTATTAGTTGCCTGATTGTATGCTGAGAGCAGAAATTTGGGGGCACCTGGATAGATTTGTTTATTGAGAGTTATTAGCGAGCTAAAATCACGAACAACTCTGTAGATGATATAGTAGGTGCAGTTCAATGCAAGTGTTCGCATACATTTGCTCTGATGAAAGAGATTGTGTAGAACCAGAGTAACGGAAATCTGTTCATGATGAGAGCGAACAGAGAACAGTTGTAGCATTTTCTGGGACCATTGTTCAATAGATTCAGCCAGATCGTCAATGATCAGCCAAGAGTTTGGTTCAATAATGCTGAAAACATCAAGTCCCTGTATGAATTGTATCTGCACCAGTCCTGTGGTGGCAGCAATTGCTTTTATATTATCGTATGACTCCTGCCAAATACTGTAACAATAGTAGATTTTTTCGGCTTTTCCACAAACATTTTATCGCAATTTTTAATTATTTTAGTTAAGAGTGTTGTTTTGCCTGACATTGACGGTCCACACAGAAACGATCTGAATGGTGTTTTAAATTGATACATGTTCCCTTCAACAGTTCACCTAGACAACTAACTGTAGACTATGGTTGTCTACTGACTAAATAATTTCCCTATTACTACTCCGTTCAAGAATAATAATAATAAGAAGAAGAAGACGAATAAAGAATCATATTTTCTTTTATTGTATACATAAAAAACTAACAATACTTTTAAAAAATATTACATTGAACATGAAAGCACATTAAACATGAAAAAATACACTTTTTAATTTATTTATAATAAAAAATACAACATTTACATAGGCACATAGAAAAAACACTTAAATAAATACACTTTTTTTAATTTATTTATAATAAAAAATACAACATTTACATAGACACAGAGAAAAAAAAATAAAACACTTAAATAAATACACTTTTTTTTTATTTGTAGAAAAATACAACATTTATTAGAATAAAGCACTTGAAATAATAATATCACTTTTATTTACAGCATTTTAAATTTTGGGATCCCCCCAGGGGCGGCCGCTGCGGCGGCCGGGGGTGGGCCGGGAAGCGCCGGGAAGTGGGGGCCCGCTGCGGTGGGCCCGGGCCGGGCTGGCATTAAATAGTGGAAATTGATCTGCTGTGCACACACACACACACACACATTGAAAATTATTTGTGATATATAATTAAAAAGAATTAAAAAAAAAAAAAACAAAAAAAAAACACCCAATTACCCAAAAAACCCTCCCACTCAATTTATACTTTTTGTTAATGAATTCAAGTTAATTTTTCTAGACCGAGTTGTTTTCTCTACTCTACACATTCAACTCGGTCTGAAATTAAATAATGACCGTGTGGTAGTACCTTCACACCATCCTCAAGTACATAGACTTTGTCCGATATGGCAGACATGGCGTTTTTCTCAACTCTAACTGTGTAGTTTTTAAATTGTAAAGAGCGAATCGCCATGACTTTCGTTCTTGGTACTAAACTACGTTCCACACAGTTTCTGTACACACTCATGTCGAAATTATTTTTTACAAAGTGTGTAGGTACCCCCTTGCAAACTTGTTTGATATCCTTGCTGTGCGTTTCCACACAGTATACCTTCGGACCAGGAAACACCCCACTGGATATCAGATCGCTACCCGTTTCAGATTTTAGCATTAACAATTGATGTGGGGCCTGACGTTTCACTAGCTCTGGGTAGATGGATTCGTCCCAATTAGTGTAGTTCATTCGTGAGCTAATGTACTCGCCATTTTCCAAATCATTCAATAGATTTTCAGTTTTGACTTTTAACAGGAGTGAATCAGTGTCCCCGTAATACACTTGAACTTGTCCCTCAATCGGCCACTGTACCTTGCATACATTATAATAAAATGACAACATGAGTTTCTTGGATATTTCAGTTATTGCACTTCCGCCTGCAATATTTTTATTTCAAACAGTGCTTCTTTTCTTACGGTGTAGGAGCACCATATCAGAGTCTATGATTGTGAACGATGTGAAGTTTGGATCCGCAATGATTCGAGCACAATCTTTGGGATTGGTTACAATGTCACATCGACTTCTGTTTCGTACACTCTCGCACATTTTACCGAAAGCCGAGTTCAAAATGAGTTTATAGACTTCTTTTTCAACTTTCGTTTTCGCTTGTGAACGCTTACTGACAAAGGTGTCAATAAACGTTTTCATGTAAGGCTTTTGATCAAATTGGAGGGCCCTATGAATCTTTGTGACCTTGAAACCATTGGACACCATCCATTTCGATAGCACGTGATGAACAACGATATTCTGTTTCGGGTTGAGGTCGGCAATTAGTTTTTGTTTTGAAGGTACCCAGTGCATACTCCCGTCCTCTACTTAAGATAAATTGTAGGGGCTCAGAGAGTCCCTACCCACCGTTCTATTTATGCACGGAAAAACAAAGTCTTTTACCGAGTCATGGATTTCCATGGGTATTTCACCGTCAATTTCAAAAAACCATCCCTGTGCCCCATTCTCCTCAACACTGGCAATGTCGGGGAAATTCGAAGCACACGGATTGTCAAGCCATTTATAATTGCCACACGGCAAACAGTAGTGAGACATTGCCGATGGGTAAAGAGAAATCATATCCAAAAAAACTGCGTCCGACTTTTCATCGGTGTGCTGTCCACTCGGATCAGTTTTCATGATACGATCCCCGTGAAAAACATACCCACCCCTCATTGATCTCTCTACAAACAGATGCTGATCCACATCGGCGATCAGACCTATTTCTTCTTTGCTGATTTTAAGTTTAAAGTCCATCACCAAATGAGGAGTGGAAAAATAATAACCTAAATCCAACCCAAATTCCCCATAGATTTTATCCGTATTTTTGCACACAATGTCCAGAAGAGTGAGTACGTCACTGGCCAAGTATAGTTTACAGTAATCCCACCCATTTTTACATCCCCCCTTTGCCCAAACCCTCTTAGCAAATTCGTAGTCGCTAGTGGTGCACTCACTCTCAGTAAGAGAATTGTAAAAATCTTCAATGGGCGGTAGTGACACCTCATCTAGCCTCGAGCCAGAGTTGTAATAATCATATGGATATATACCCTTACATGTTAATAAATCATACATTTCATCATCGGGGAAGCGCTGTTTGAGGAGGGGGAAGCCATCAAAATTGTTACTTTTCTGTACCTGAATCAATTGACTTAAAGATTTGGGGAAGAAGCTGAAAGAGTCTAAAAAACGGATTTTATTCAGGCACGTGTTACCCTTGTCAACTGTTTTCAACATGAATTCTAGCAGCAGTAGCTTCTCCGATGATTTGGGTATGATATTATATGAAAAAGAACCATCTATCCATGCGTCATCTACAACTCCACCCTTGGCAATGCGGGCCAACGCCGGAAGAATAAACTTTAAGTCGTAATTGGAATTGTGTATAAAAACAGGTACGAAATATTGTTGTCTAACGTTTAAATTGCATGACTGATGTGCTACCCGTCTAAAGTTACTCCCTCCCGATGTAATTTCCTGCCACAAATGATCATGGTCGATCACCTTCCCCCTCCCCCCATTCCCAACACCATCATCAAATTCCCCCTTGCAAACCCAACACATTTTACGATTTATAATGGCCACTATGTCATCTGGTGATAGGAGCATAGGATAGTTTGTATAACGAAAGCGCGAAATTGCACCGTTCGCTGTTTTGATTAGACTGACCAATGCCGAGCGCATGCAGTCTTCACCGTCACCCAAAATCTCAACTACATCCAGCACTTGCATGGTATTATTGGAATCTCGTTGCGCATGAGCGTAAGAGCGTAAGCCCTATGGCTTCATGTATTTTAACATGATTTGAATTTGACGGATCGCACACGTCTGTCAGTTTAGCTTCGCAGTCCAAAGTGATCTTATTGCTCTGCAGGAGTGTGTTTTGAAAATTTTTAAAACGTAAGATCGCTCTATCTCCGCTTACCGTCTCCACAGCCTGGTATCCATGACGTTTACAGTGTTTCATGTGATGCTTTAACTTTAAATCAGAGCGAAATCTTGAGAGACATGTTGGACAGTAAAAACACACACCACCTCGCCTTTTACCCTCACATAGAACCCTACTAATATCCGTAATTGGATTAAAATGACCAATTGAATCGTAGTCTGTGGGTGGGGTGTATAGAAGCCACATCCAATGTTCTACTGATTCAATTGAAGGAGCCCGCACTGGAAATAATACACCCTTCTTATCGGAACATTGACCCTCTTCAAATTCTGTTTCATGCTGTAACACCGTGACACCAATCTTTAAATGTGCATTAGCCCGCTTAAAAATATCGATTCCTTTTAGTGTCACGGGAAATTGACCATTTAAACAATTAAAATCTACTTTGGGGAACTTTGAACCCTCCCTACCATTAACTGCCATTTCATACAACTTTTTCCTAGATGCATTTATTTGAAGTGGTCTGTATGCTGCAATTAAAAATGCATACTTGAAACACTGCAGCCTCGTATCGAAACAGATTCGTTGTATCCCCCTACATCCCTCTAAATCTGAATGATATTTTAAAACTATAGCCCTCTCCCCATGCCCACCTCTTACAATAAAATCCTTTTTGAATCTACATATATTAACATTTAAACTTTCAATAAATAAAACCACAGATCCACTACCCCCCTCGTTATAATTTTCCCACTTACTTTGAATACTATTAGTCCAATTTAGAAAAACCTCCCCATAATTTGATAAATGCGGATGAATTGCCAACATCTCTGTGTGCAAGTGTTTTGAATACATCTCACCCGCATTCTCATTTTAAAAAATATTTTTAATGCAATTGATGCTTTTAAACTGACTCCCACACCCCACGCCCCCATCTGTTGTTCAAGAATGGCTCGAATCTTATTAGTATATAAATGTGTAATGGTCGAGGGATCTGTTATTATATCCCCCGACACTAGAGAGTTGAAGGGATCACCGAATTTGGCGCTGTAGACCTTTGTGTGGTGCAAGGCAGAGTTGGAGAGAAAAAAATCTGGAAGAGGGGATACTTGTGTTGTTGTATTACTACTACTAGTACTAGCTACATCATTAAGCGGAATGGTGGGGGGTGACACAGAATCGTCAATAACACCACTCCCAGTCTGTTCAATAACATTGGTTGGAGGTGGCATGAGGTCCCCTAGTACATATTCCAAGGTCAGCCTGTA
Source organism: Artemia sp. Kazakhstan ARC1039 (assembly GCA_029168905.1). Taxonomy (NCBI): domain Eukaryota; kingdom Metazoa; phylum Arthropoda; class Branchiopoda; order Anostraca; family Artemiidae; genus Artemia; species Artemia sp. Kazakhstan ARC1039. The sequence goes on along the minus strand of JAQQPU010011560.1, from coordinate 19,681 downwards.
TTGTCCTGCGTTGGAATTTCGTTATGAGGACCCGGTTCAGTTGCACTAGTAACATCGCCTAAATGTTCATGCATAAATCTATCTACCCAGTCCGGATCCACTATCATATCAATATCACAAGTTAAATCGTCTAGGCTAGCTATGTCCCCAAAAACATCGTTAAGAAAACCCCTTTGCCATTCCATATTATCTACAACTAATGTAGGTTCGTCTCTGAACTCCATTGGCGGTGATAGTATTTGTCCTGTAAATTCTGATGTTTCATCATCCAACGGCAGTGCTATTTCATTAATCTGTAGAAAAAAGGTTTTATTTTCCATGTGAAATAAGCATTATTTCATAAAGTTGAAAAAAAATCATGTTCATTTTAGTTGTATGTTTACCTGAATGAGGGCTGGATGATCCTTTTTAGAGCCCCGGGGAGGACCTTTGAAGACAGGGAGCTTCCTTCGGGGTAGGAGGATCGGAGCCCTTTCGAGTTGGGGTAGAGGACTTCACAACACTGTTCAAATAGAACTTGTGTATTATAACGACCCTAGAGTTTCAGCCTCAAATCCTTTTCCAAAACATAATTCTAAAATCATCTTTTAAAATGTCTCTAACTGTTTCGCCGAAATAATTGCCTAAAATGTCTAAAACGGTTTCGCCCAAATAATGTTTTTGACATCACTGCGTTGTCACATTTGAAATTATTAAGAATCTTTCTCGCGTTAATATCTCTTCATCTAAGATAAAAACATACGGTTATTTGAAAGCCACTTTTTAACGAGCGATTAACATTCATTTTATACCTGTCAGATTAACATTCAACCTTTCCAATGGGTTATTTTGATAAAGGATTAAATAGACGCAAAGCTAACTGCAAAACATATCTTAGTTTAAGAACGTTTGTTCAACCGTCAACTGTGAAATAGTAGTTTTTTATATAGAGTTTGTTTAATGAAATAATGGATTTTTGCATTAGAAAACATCTTGCTTAAAAGAGAAATTACAGGTAAGGTTTATAAATCTATAGAAAAGTATGATAAGCTATTTGCTACTTCTGTGTTATAACCACTCTTTTATATACTGCTAATTTGGTTAATGGTAATGAAAGAAAATGAAATAGGATTATTATAGAATAGTTTAGAAACAAATTTAAGTTTTACTCATCAAAAGTTACGCGCTTGAGAAAATTTGCCTTATTTTTGAAAATACGGAAAAAAATATATATATACATTTACAAATTCTGACTGCACTTGTACATCTGAAGTCCCTGGCAAAGCATGAAGAGGAGTGTCCTCCCGATCTTGACCAGATGAGACTGATGCATTATGAGAATCTATCCATTCTCTCTTGAATTTTCTGCCAGGTTGCATAGAGGTTTGTGCAGAGCTGACACTGGCTTGAGAGGCTCCTGGCTGGTCCATCGAACTTGTATTGGAGCTAGCATATCTGATGACTGATGGTCTTACAGCTTGCATCGATGTGATATCATCCCATCTTGGTCTCTTTTCGGAGGGAGGGTAATTGCATGAATCCACCTCAACATCCTTAAAAAAGAAGAAAAATTTAGTAATGAAATAATATGCCCTCTTTTACAGAAAAATTGCCCTCTAAAGTTTATTCTGGTGTTTGTAGCACTCTATGTCTCTTAGCACTTTAGAAATATTTAGAAAGAAAAGCTTTTAAAGTAAAATTTTGGAAAATTTTGCGTTTGGAGGGAAGGGGGGGGGGTAAGTCCCCCTGAAATTTGAATTTACTAGTAAAACGATTTTTTTTATATGTAAAGCTTTTAAAAATTATATACTAAAATTGCGAATATCACGGTACAAAACCTCCAAAATTTGAAAAAAATGACACACACAATATTAATGGAGGGCATTGGACCTTCAATTCTATAGTATCAAACACAAAAAGTTGACAATTATATATTTTTTTTATATGCTATCAAACACGAAAAGTTGACAATTATATATTTTTTTATTTATGCAAAGTTTTTAAAACTTATATACCTAAATTACGAATATCACGGTACTAAACCCCCAAAATTTGAAATAAAAAATGACAAAATTTAATTAGCTAGCTCAATTCTTATTTATTCAGAATATTAACGGAGGGCAAATTCCATAGTATCAAACACAAAAAGTTGACAATTATATATATATTTTTTTTATATATGCAAAGCTTTTAAAACTTATATACCTAAATTACGAAATACTTAAAATCACAGAAAAAGGAAGAAAAAGACTCCTGGACATAGCCTAAACTAAAAATTATTGAGTATATAAAGGGTTTGTCCTCTAGCCTATATCCCACCCTATACGCTTAAGTTTTTTTTTAGCATTTTCAAAAGAGACAGAATATTAACGGAGGGCATTAGGCCTTCAATTCCATAGTATCAAACACGAAAAGTTGACAATTATATATTTTTTTTATATATGCAAAGTTTTTAAAACTTAGATACCTAAATTACGAATATCACGATACTAAACCCCCAAAATTTGAAATAAAAAATGACAAAATTTAATTAGCTAGCTCAATTTATACTTATTCAGAATATTAACGGAGGGCATTGGACCTTCAATTCCATAGTATCAAACACAAAAAGTTGACAATTATATATTTTTTTTATATGCAAAGCTTTTAAAACTTATATACCTAAATTACGAAATACTTAAAATCACAGAAAAAGACTCCTGGACATAGCCTAAACTAAAAATTATTGAGTATATAAAGGGTTCGTCCTCTAGCCTATATTTCACCCTATACGCTTAAGTTTTTTTTTAGCATTTTCAAAAGAGATATCTATTCTACCCCTCTTTTTTGAATATTTACTAAAATTGAAATACATGGACTGTTTAATATTTAAAAGAAGGAAACTTTTTAAAAGAGCTAACAGCACGGTGAAAAAAAAGCGTAAGTAAGGAAATTCTTCCTTAACTTAATGGCGAGACAAAAAAAAAGATTTCTTTTTATTATAATAATGAGAAAATTTTACTCAGCAGAAGTCGCTTAGAATATTCCATATCTATGTAAATGATTGCAAAAATATTGATACTGGTAGAATGAATGAACTATTCAAACTGTAGAAAATTCTAATCTGAAGCTTGAATATATACGAAAAAAAATAATTGAATATATTGGCAGCTAAACAAGACGCACTGGTTTTCTGACACGGATTTACCCTAAAAGACATGTATAACATGAAGTAGAAATCTAGTCTACGTAAATTATGTCAGAAAAACTTGTCCTTCATAACATATTATGCAAGGTACTAACTAGCACAAGATGGAACATAGTATAATGCCATGTGAGGGAGCTCTGAATCTCTTTGAAAATAGCATAGGAAGGCCCCAAATGACATAGGAAGGAACGTAAAGGCCCCAAATAGCATAGGAAGGAACGTAAA
>JAQQPU010011559.1:0-22045 GCA_029168905.1 Artemia sp. Kazakhstan ARC1039 | reverse complement strand
AGAGAGAGAGAGAGAGAGAGAGAGAGAGAGAGAGAGAGTGAGAGAGAGAGAGAGAGAGAGAGAGAGAGAAAGAGATCGAAAAATATTGAGAATCGTATCCTCGATAATGAATTTAAGCGTTAATTTTGCCACTATTATTGCTGGGTTAAACAAATGTGCTTTTTAGGATTCAAGGGATTCAGTTGTTAATCCTCTGCATTATGCATTTATGTTGGGAATTTCTTTCAGGGTAATGGGTTTCGTTTTGCAAATTCTTTTTTGCGTGCTAAAAAAATAAAAGAAATTGAGGAAAAAGTCATTAGCAGACCTCGAAGCTTCCATCCCCATTTATATACTTGTCTCTTACAATGGCGTGTCTGCAAAGCCCCATGACTCCTGCGTTATTAAAGGTACTTGTTAATTATTCAAAACACACTCAAGAATTTTCATCTGCTGATATGTAAAAACTAGTTTCATATTCCATAGCCACAAAACTTATTTAGTTTGACAGAATGCATTGGATTTATATAATTTCGGCTATATATTTACACGTTGGGGGGGGGGTTGTGTGGGAATGGGGGTAAAGTATTTGGCCAGCCTGAAGTTAGAAAACAATTCTTACTTCATAATATGCAGAAAAATTGTAGCTAACACATTTTGCATGCACACCCCCTATACTTTACCCCCACCCCTAATGTGAAATATATAGCCCAAATTATAAATTATACAAGTCCAATGCATTCAGTCACCCGTCACTTGTCTTTGTGGCTATGAAACCGGTTTTCTAAGATTTTACATTCAGATCAAAATTCTTAAGTGCGTGCTTGAATAATTAACAAGTAGGCTACCTAATGAAAATGTATTATGTTTTCCTCTCTCAGCCAGGAAATAGAGGGGAAAGTAGGATTCCGGCGAATTGAGATCAGATCTTTTATTTGCCTTGCTCTGAGTACTTGCGAGTTGCAACTTTGACCACATTCACCAACGTGAAATATTCCTCCTTATTAGCTATAAATTAATTGTTACTTTCTGCGTAAATACTGTCTGGCTCATGCTTTTGCTTAAATAAATTATTTGTTACAAGCTCTTTGAATAAGATAGGCTCGGCTGGGAAGCATCCTAACATTTTACGATGAAAAGTCAGCAATTATAATAAGTTAGGTTACCAACCGGTTTCTTATTTCTATCTATTAATGAATATAAATCAGAATCATTCATAACTCTTTTAAGGAGTTGAAAAACAAGAGCTATTCTGACTTGGCCCAGGGACTATTTACTAGCTCGTTTCAGATACGCCAGAGCTCTGACATTACTGAGGTGGTACTAGAGGCTCAGACATCGAATACCAAACATAGATTTAGGCTTGAAGGTTCAGCAGGGAATGCATGAGCTATGGGTTTTGCAAAAATAATTCACAGTTCATTTTGTATTTCTCAACTTAATCATTTCCAAAGAGCTTATGAATTTTTTTAGGTGGAGGAACGCTTCCGGTGGCTTCAAAAGAAATACAAAAAAAAAAAAAAAACAGCCGAAGTATCTGAAAAATATAGTAAATTCTGAATAAGTTGTAAAATTCTTGAAAATTCACAGAGGAGGGGGGACACACAAGAGGTCTACAGGTTCTAAGGAGGTGTTGTGGGCATGGAGACTGAAAATAAATTCAGGCTCAGAGGTGCTACAGGAGTCAAGGTGATAGTCATAAATTCATGTACATCTATGATAGACAGTCTGCAACACCTTGTACATCATTTTATCTGCCAGTGATCCATTGCGTAAGCTGAAAAAAAGTCAAACAGACCCAAGTTGTTAATTTCAAGACTTGATTTTCCTTAGCCTATTGATATGATCTCTTAAAGGTCTAGTTGAAGTACATTTATGGGGGGCTATCTGGATAGTAAAACTGTGGAGCCTATTTTTGTAATTTAACTGTGTCAAATGGCTGTGTGTAGTTCTTGTAAAAATTGATATTTAGTTAACACACAGCACTGTAAGGTTTGTTTTCCTACTATTTAATGCTAATTTTGCAGTTAGCAATATTTTCTGGTAATTTATAATATTTTTTGGGTAACTACACAACTCAATACCCACTCAGTTTCATCCCCCCTTACATACCCAGCTCTCTACTCACATGACTCCTCACCCATGCAACTTTCGACCAGGGGTGCAGCTAAGGAACGGGGACTACCTCCACCCCAAAGTTCCGAGGCGTCTTTGGCGTCTTAATTTAGCTTATGTGTCCGCATTTGTCAGCACACTGGGCGATTTAGTCGGCACATTCTTTATTCCCTTACCCCTCCCAAACACCAAATCTTAACTTCGTCCCTACCCTCAACCCATATAATTCCCTATCCTCAAAAATATATAACGTCAGTCTTGTATCAAAAGGACATATCTCCTTAACTGTAAATTGTTTGAAGTGCAAAAAAAAAACCTCACAACTTTTTTACAGATCGATATGTAAAATCAATACATTAATCAGTTATTGTTTCAAGGTTATCGGAGAGGTTTTAAAAAAGTTGTGAGGCTTTTTTTGCTCTTCAGAAAATTTATAGTTATGAAGATACGTCCTTTTGATACCCGACTGACGATAATATTGTAACCAATCATGTGCAGATTGAGGGATAGTGGTCTTTGATGACATAAAATATCAAGTTTTGTACAATTTTTGCCAGAATTTCGTAATTTTTCATGTTATTCTCTCTTTTTGTTTTTATTCTGACTCACCTCTCAATCCCAAAAATGCCCTTCTTCCAGAACGGACGAAACAAGGGAGAACCTCCGGCTACAAGCTACAAAGGAACCCAATGTAAGATTTCGAATGCGGAAAATAAAAGTACAAGTTTTTATTTACGTCATCTAGATTCGAGACATTTTTTCTCCAATTTTTTTTTTATCCCTTCTTACTGCAGCCAAATATAAAATTGAATATTGTCTAAACCAAGATAAATGTAATTTTTTTCAATATTTTCAAATAGTCTTGCATTATCGCCCAATATTTAATAGCCCAAGGACATTTATTTGATGCTTGCATTCAAAATATGTTATCAGGAATCAAGCGTTCGTATTTTTATAATATTAAATAAAAAAAAACAAGTTTTTTTCAACTGAAAGTAAGGAGCAACATTAAGACTTAAAACGAACAGAAATTGTTGCGTATATAATAGGGATTGCCCCCTCCTCAACACCTCACTCTTTATACTAAAGTTTTTTTGTACTTTTAAAAAAGCGTCTTATTGTTCTAATTAAACGGCACATGTGTTTCAGGAGTCATTATTAAAGAATTGGGATAAAATTCAAACTTTAGCGTAAAAAGCAAGGTATTGAGGGGTGGGGGGGGGGCAATCCCCTTTATATGCACAATAATTTATGTTCGTTTTAAGTTTTAATGTTGCTCCTTACTTTCAGTTGAAACAATTTTTTTTTATTTCTAATAATTTTTTAAATAATGCCAGGAAATCTGGCCCCACCTCCATGGTTAAACCCCATCCCCACGGAAATTTCCTTTAGATAATTCAATCCTGGTGAAAATTTGCCACGGACAATTACTCTTAGCCACTCTGCGCGTAAAATTGAGCCGGAAAAGAGAAAGCAAGACATATAAAAAGAATTTTGTATAAAAATTCTGGCAAATTCCCCCGGTGTATAATTTCCCCTGACAAGTTCACTCCCTGGAAACTTCCCTCCCCATGGAAAATTCTCCCGTGGAAAAAACCTCAGCAGAAAATTTGCCCCCCCCGCACAAAAATGTATGCCTACACCCCAATAATAAATACTGTGTGCAAAAAACGGGCAAATTTTAAAACTTAAAGACCTTTCCCCTGGGGCTGTGGGAGTTATGTTATGAACAAAAGCATAGTTATTGGGCCTTTCAACTATGAAGAACAAAATTACTATCTCAAAATTTTGATCGGGTGATTTTGGGAAAAAAGTGGTGGGGAGGGGGCCTAGTTGCCCTCTATTTTTTTGGTCACTTAAAAAGGGCACTAGAACTTTTAATTTCCGTTTGAATGAGCCCTCTCCCGGTATTCTAGGACTGCCGGGTCAATATGATCACCGCTGAAAAAAAAACAACATAAAAACATATAAACACAAATCCGTGATCTTTCTTCTGGCAAAAAATACAAATTCCACATTTTGAGGATAAGAGCTTAAAACCTATAGGCCTACAGTACGGTTCTCTGATACGCTGAAATTTTGGTCAGACGATTTTGGGGAAAAAGGGGCGGGGAGGGGGTCTATTTGCCCTCTATTTTTTCACTTAAAAAGGGTACTAGAAATTTTAATTTCCGTTTGAATGAGCCCTCTGCCGATATTCTAGGACCACTGGGTCAATACGATCACCCATGAAAAAAAAACATATAAACACACATCCGTGATCTTTCTTCTGGCGAAAAATACAAAATTCCACATTTTGAGGATAAGAGCTTAAAAACTATCCAGTACGATTCTCTGATACGCTGAATCTCATGGTGCAATTTTCATTGAGATCACTTGACTTTAGGGGCTGCTTTCCCCTTTTTTCAAAAATGAGGCTTTGTAATTTTCTCAGGCTTGTAATCATTGATGGGTGTGATTAAAATTAATGAAATTTATATATTTGAAATCAGCATAAAAAGCCGATTCCTCTGATATATCTGTTGGCATCAAAATTCCGATTTTTAGATTTTCGGTTACTATTGAGCGGGGCGCTCCTTACTTACAATTCGTTACCACGAACTGTTTGATATCTGATGTGTCTTATATTTCGTACGCGGACGACCTGCTAGTTTTACGCCGAACCAAGTCTATTTTGGCATTATCTGTGCAACGTATTTCTATGATGTTTCGGGATGTTGGTCTGTTTTTGAATGTTGATAAATACGAATATTTAGTTTTCAATCCCAGATCATCAGGTCATAATTTGTCCTTTGGATCCTCAGTAATTCGCAATGTTGTGATTTTACGGTAGTTAGCAATTAGTATTTGTTCTACACTTCATTTTTTGCAACTTCAGGCTCTGAGCGGTGTTAAAGAAAAGCTGAAAATTTGATATGCGAAAATTGTACCTAACCGTGGAAAATATTCACGCTGAGCTCTAGCTAAAATCTATTCCATATATTGTGACAACTATGTGTTGTTTTTAAGTGGAATGTCTTTGTTATTGAATAAGAATGATTTGCACCAGATCCGTATTGCTTATTTTAGATATTGCAAATTCTTGCTGTACCTTCCCACTTCATATCGCAATTCACTTATTATTGAGAAGCATGGTGCTACCGACAATATCCAATCGTTTTAGTTGGTTAGAGCTAATTTAACAAGACATGCCTTTGTGCCCCTAGACCCAAACCATAATACTATCCCTGTGGTTTTCTCTGTGATTAAGGTTTAAGTTATCTATGTTTCTGTTTATTTGTTTGTTGTTTTTTTAGTGTAATTTACTCCGCTTGTTTTGTATAAAAGTGGGTTATAAATGAATTATTATTATTATTATTATTATTTATATAGTTAAAAAAGTGGGAAAACTTTTTGGATACACCGTCCCAATTTTATTGAACATTAAGTTTTGACAAAATAATTTACATACACCTGAAAAGTATCCCCAAATTACATTCACAGCCGTTATAGGGCATTTTTCGATGTAAAGGGCCCGTACAGGGTCCATGAATACTTACTTTTAGCAGACTGAAATCAATCTAAACTCCGTTTAGCGAATCTTAGTTCAATCGAAAAAGTAAAAAATTTTTGCCTATGGATGGGCAATACCAAGAATTTTTAATCATCTTTACCGAAAAAAAATTAGTGACTACCAGGGTTTTTGTGTGAAAAATTTGTTTACATTTATTTTTTTTACTATTATACGAGTAGGAAAAAATTTTCAGGTGGGGGAGGGGCAAACTGGGTACCTCACCCCCTCTGGATACGGCCGTGTATTGATAACTGTGTTGATAGTCAAGTGAATTGAATATGGGACTACCCGAGCTCCGGACCAGGGGGTCTAGACTAGAGTTGACATAAGCTTAAGAACTTTTGGCTTAAAGCTAAATACTTTGTAACTTGTTGTGTCTCTCCTACTATATTTATTATACTAAATTTATGACAATTAGATAGGCTATGAGCAGGTACACTGTATTAATCGACTATATAAACAAGATAGACCGGCTGCGCAGGTTTCAGCGTTGAGTGTTGTAACTTATCTGTAGAAAAAACGACATTTGAAACTGAACTAAACAGAGACATAGGCTTTTTATTTGGGGGGAGGAAGGAAAATATGGGGATGAATATCTGTTCATGTACCTGAGCCACCCTTTGCTTTTATAATGAAACGTCAAAAGATTGTTTTTACGCCTATCATAGGCAGTGCAGTAGCACTGCCTAAGTAAAGAGCGATATGGCTTCAACATCTTTTTCCCCAGACCACTTCGTGTGGAAGGAGTTGTCGTAGAAACTTTGAAGAGGGCAAATTCGATAAGAGATTGAAAGACTCTTTTTAATGTTTTAACGAAGACTCCTTTTAAGCGACTTGTACCAGGACCTCTAAATTGCACCAAAACTGGTACAATTTTATCGCGTTGGCAATGCTGTGCTGGAATCCTCCGGGCCTCCAGATGAATGGTAGACAACGGATGACTATTGATATTTACCTTGAAGATGAGGCAAGAATTACGATCATCTCTCAAAGATCTGTGGTCTCTAGCTCAGGATCATCCAAAGTGGAGGTCAAGCATTGTCCTCTTATACGCCACTAGGCGTTGGGGGATCTCAGTCTAAGTCTAAGTAATGGGAAGACCGTAGATAACAAATCAGGTTGGGGGATATAACTTAAAAAAAATTATTAGCATGACCTATGCAATTATGTATTGCATTTCATATAATTTTCTTGTTTGCTTTTCTAAGTGGTAGGAAGTAAAACGGAGCAAGAATTGAATAAAAAAGAGTTTAATTTACACGAAATTAAAAAAAAACATTAAAGCGTAAAACTAACAGAAATTTCTTTTTTCATGAAGGGACAATTTCCTTTTTCATGAAAGGACTTCTCCCCCTTTCAACTACATGCTCATTACATTATATTTTAACTTGTGGTCAACTAAAAACTTATTAGAATAAAATAAATGCAGTTTTCTGGCGCTTGCATTATTTTGAATTTGGCTATTCCCTTTTAATAGACACTCTCGTCAATTAAAGCCAACGCTCTAGCGTTTCCTTAGCAAAGCGTCATGTGCCACCAACGTCTTATTTTTTCCCGTCTGCTGGTTATAGAAGGGGTGGTCGTAAAAAGTCGGGATGGGGTTTCAACAGATTGAAATTGAAATCTTTAGTGCGTTTTTTTAAAATTCAAAAGTGGTTGAAGGGCAACCATTCCCCCTCCCCCATCCGTGCATTTTGTTGCTAATCGTCTTCCCAATAACCCCCAATGAAATAGGGTCTAATTTTTTAGATAGAAAATTTGTTCAAAATGTTCGAAAGATCTGATAAATACGCCTTCAGGGATGAGATGTCCCTAACAGTCTCTGGGGCAAAGCCCGTAAATTATACAAAATGCCAAATGTGTACAGATTGGTTTTACAGTGTAGAAAGATCTTAGGTGTCCGATCGGCTCAAAAATTCAGAGATAGCTCTTGGCTTAGAGATAGCTCTCTAAGCCAAGAGGACCACAACTTTGTTGAGCGTGTTATGAGGCCTGGAAATGGTTCAAAATAAATTTTGGTCCTGCTCAGTCTGAAACTTAGAGCCATAAATCCTTGGAGAAAGAGGAACATAATGTACAAAACCGGGAATCGGGGACGCGGTTCCCGCTAAAACAGGGCCCAAAGAAGGGCTAAAAAACTTTTTTACTGATTGGTTGGAAACATGGATGCTTAAGGCTTTGGGCTATAGGAGCCCCATTGCAGAATGAGCAGTAGACATGTAATGGTTCCCTCCGGTTTCGGGGTCCAACAAAAGACCATAAAGACCCTAAAGTTTTTTCCCCTGAACGGCTTGAAACTTGAAAACGCAAGTCCTTAGACCGAGGAAATGTGAATGTACAAAACGGTTTGAATTTGAGGGTATTTTCACCCAAACTAGACTCCAAAAGCGTCGATTTTTTTCGATCAGATTGATCCTTATACCCATAAGACCTTAACTCCATGAGTACCTCATTAGACAGGAAAACATTGAAGCAAAAATTTGTTTATCCCACAAATGGGGTCTGTAAGAGAACCAACAATATTTTATTAGTTGAGGATCTGGGTCAACAAATATGGGACAAAGATGGTCCAAAAAGCGTTTTCCCGATAGACTTAAAACTGTTAAGAATCTTTTCCTCGGCTAAGGGATCCATACATTATTGGGGAAAACAAAGGGTGTTAGGGGAACCGGATTTTAGCCAATAAACTTTTTGTCCCTTGTCTGTTTGAAACTTGCTTGTACAAAAAATACATTTAGGGACTCAAAAAGGGCCAAAAGCCTCTTTTTTCGATCGGCTCAAAACTTGTGTCCTCATGTCCATGGGTCAAAAGGACTTAACACTCTAGGAAAAATAGAAAAAAAATATTTAAAACTTACACACAGTTTTTGCGCGAAGGAAACCCTCAAGCACAGAAAAATTTAGATTCGGGGGCGCGGGCCTCCCAAAAATAGGACCAGAAAACTTTTTTTATTTGCTTGAAACTCTCAAGGATTGTTACCTGGACTATGGTGACTGCGCATTTAGTTCGGAGGAAAAAAAGGTTTAGGGGAACTAGAAATGAACGAAAAATCTTGTTTTTCCTGATCGGTTTTAAACTTGCAGTCGCAAGACTCCGGGTCAAGAGAAACCTAATGAAACAAAAAATTATTTTGTGGCATGCCACCAGAAAATGGGGCCAAAATAACGTAAAGTCTTTTTGATTTGCTCAAAATTTATTTACTTAGTTCTTGGGCTAAGAGAACCCCAATGCACAGATATTAAAATGAATAGTTATATCGATCGTAAAGATAACCTATACTGCTATGAATGAATAAATGAATACTATAAAGAATAGGAATCAAAATGAATGATCAAGTCAAGCTTAAAACGAACACAAATTACCACAAATAAGAGTAAGACTACCGCCCCCCATAGCCCTTGAGAGGCGAGAGCGTCATTTGTACTTCACTGAAAACAAAATATATTTTAAACTGTTTTCTCCTTTATCTTCTTAACATTGAAAATAAATAAAAAATTACTGAGACTTCCAGAAATTACTATTATTGTATTCTAAGCAACCATTCTACTTTTGTTAGTCTAATATGTTTTAAATTTATACCATGCTGTCTTCTATTCAAATACACTGCTTTCACCTATATAGAAAATAAATTTCTAAATTCGTTGTTGATTTGGTAATTCAACATGTTGCTTCAACAATTTGAACAGATAGCCTCAAAAATTGCCAAAAAAAAGAGTTCTTTTTATAAGTTTTATTTAGGAATCAATTGTCTGTATGTCTTAATGAGATAAAATTAAGTGGGAAATTTTTAACACAAATAGTGTCCTCTCAAAAGGGTATAAATAAATTAAAAGTCATAAATATGATTATACTAAGAAGTTTTTTTGTCTCATTCCTTTAATCGTGATTATTATCATGATTTTCTTTTCTCTGTTGTTGTTGTTTTTTTTTCTAAAAAGAACACACACTGTTCAAAATAGATATAGTTTTCAGTAAAGTACTAATGGCATTCGAGCCTTTCAAAGGGTTTGAAGGGAGAGATGGTAGCCTCACTCTTATTTGCAGTGGCTCTTGTCACTAAACCTTGATTAGCCTTGCGGTATTTTTTCTTGTTGTGTTATTGTTGATGTTATTACAACCCAAATCATGATCTGGCCTTAGAGTTTAGGTGGTGATATCTTTGCTCTTATGTGTGGTAATTTCCGTTCGTTTTTCGCTTTACTTGATTATTCATTTTAATTTCTGATCGTTTTGGGCTCTTTTTTCATTCGTATTAATATAATTTCAGTTTATGTTTGAATTGTTATATGAATATATTTATGCTTGTTTTTTGTGTTAATTTTATTTTTGTTTGGAAAACTTAGTTTTTGGGAAATCTTTTTTAAATTAATAGTATGAAATACACAATTGAGAATACGCATTTATTTTAATAAAGAACGTTAAAATATGTGTTAAAAAAATATTTTAAATAACGTTAGAAATTAAAATCTATCGTAAGAAGAGATGTTTTTCGTTTTTAAAGTTTTTTTTACATAAAAATGCTAGAGTATTCCAATATTATCATTTTAACCTTAGACTATGTTAAATAGCATCATCCCCACACTCACATAGACAAATCCAGTGACATATTTTATTGAGTTATGTTCAATCCCTTGTTTAGTTGTTTGAATAACAGCACAATTAGGAAAAGCTGGTCAATTTAGGCTTGATTTGTCATGCATCTTGGGCCTTAATAGGCGAAACGTCAAAACGAGTCTTTATCAAAGTTATCGTTTAAACACAAGACCTACCCAAAGATCTTAAAATCCTTCTGAATACAATTAAGCGTTAGTTTGTATAGACTGCCTGTTGTCCAATGTCGAAAGCTTTATTTGGATGCTAAATTATTTAGGGACCTTTAAGTCTTTGGACCGCGAACTTGCGGAGGCACAGCGGTGAGTTATACAGTAATTCGATTAAGTATGGGATCGTGCGTGGTTTGCAAAAAAATTGGAACGGAAAGACTCGATCTGCTCCTTTACTGCACAAGTATTTTCCTAGCTTTTGTATAGGCTAGTGAATCCGAGTGTATCTCAGATCAATTTTTGTCGTTACCAACGATCTCCGATTTTCGAGTCTTCCTAGCATGACTATATCTCTGAGGGAAAATTTAAATATAACTAGGATTAAATTGTGTAATAAGTAGTTAAGACACAAATATCGTGTTATTTTATATTTATTATAATCTTGTATTATGATATTTATTATAAGACCCTCTTTAGTTCTGCTTTTTTCTATACAAATGCAAAGTTCAAAATAATAATATAGACCATACGTTTGGAATACCACAAAGCGACTCCGAGTCCTCCGAGAGGCAACAGTTTTGTGATGTAGCAAATAATTAAATCTATATCGCACGATAATCGCTGGCCGACATTTGATGCCACCTTCCAGAGATTAATTGAACAGTGAAGTAACATGGTTGTTTTTCACCAAAATGAAGGTGTTGATCAAACAGCTGTACTACCACTTCCTCAATTATGTTCTACCTATTGTGAAACGTCTAAGTTTTGAATCCGAAAGCACTGAAGTACAAATTCACAAAGTTTTAAAAAGTGTAGAGGACACTTACCAAATGACAAACAGTTACATTAAAGACCAGAATATGGCTGTTCGTCAAATTTTAGAAATGGATTTTTGAGTCCCGAGGAACCTTAAAACTATGGAAACAGAAACACACTTATTGACGCATTTGAGCCGTTGGCAATGGATCAGATAGAGTGTCCTAATCTTCAAGATAGGTGGCTAGCTACGACAAAAAAGTATTGCGGTTCATTTTATGTCAACATGTGTTCCAAAACTTGGCGACGAGTACCAAAATCTCTGCTTAGAATGCTTGACAGGTTACTACTAAAGACTCTTTATCTGCTTGAGTTTCTTCTATGTTCCCTCTATTTTGTATATTCAGTCTGTTTCAGTTGCTCGCTGAACGTTCAAATCCTAAACAGATATTCAAGACGCTGCCCCCTGCCTAAGAAAGGCTTAGGCGAAGCTGAATTACCAGTTTTGCAACTCTGGAGCTTGATGTCAAAGCTCAAGAATGAATGAATGAATTTATTTACTGAATACAAATCAACATTCCAACAAAATAAAACGTCTCCAAAGGATATTGGGCGTGCGGAACATGAGAAGCAACTCTTCGACAGGAACAAAAAAGTAAGTAAATGAATAGAAGAATAAAAATGCAAAATCAGAAAAGGAAATACTGAGCAAGAAAAGAAATGCTGGGCAAGTTGTGGTAAAGATAAAAAGGTAAAGGATGCGACAGTAGACCCTTAATGTCTGAACCGGCGTTGCTTATCTCCATCTCAAGGTCCTTCAGCCAGGAGGAGCAATGGGGGGTGGGAACCCATGATCTCCATGCAATAGGGTGAGGGCGAGTAGTGCACGAATGATGACCCTGAAATGGTCAAAAACAAAAACAAAAAAAAAACAATTATAAAAGAATATAGACTATTTCATAATGAAAGTCTAATAAATAATGCTTTACTTTCTCAAATTATACTGATCAAATCTAAACGACTCAGAGTGAATTTTTTTTTCTCATTCTATATTCATTTGTAATTAAAGGTATTTGATAAGTCAATACGCTCTAGAATGCCTAAGAGCCGAAGAAAGAGGCTGAATAAAATTAGACATTTCATAGAAATAATTACTACCATTTCGTATTAATGGCGTAAAAACTTAATTTTTTGCTCGTTTTTAGTGTTTTTATAAATCTAAAGAATAAAGCTGAAAAAAACATAGGGTGTTAAGCATATGTTTTGCTTGGTACTGGTGCATTGTGCGGGCGCCGCTATATACTGTATCAAGGCAACCGGTCACAAAACCCGTCAAACGGGCTATTTGCAAGAGAACGATATAGATAAATGATTGCAAAGCGTTGTTTCTCAATGAGTTACAATATTTAAACGATTTTTTGGGGGGTTTAGGGGGGAAAAGGGTACCTAGGTTAGGTTACATATTTAATATATGCTATGCCTTATCTCCCCCCCCCCTAATGTGCAAATATATAGCCCAGATTTGTTTCTAAACTATTATATATTCATCCTATTTTATTTTATTTCATTAACATTAACCAAACTTGACTTCTTCGTGGTGCCCGCATAATGGACCAGTACCTTATGCTTCTTGCTTCTCTCAAACTTTCCTTAAAATATTAGCGACTTTATCGCATAGATAAGAATCCTGATTTATCGAATCACTGGTATCTCTTGGAACTAACACTGCACCCTGGAGTACACCAATTGTATTTGAAAAAGGAACATAGCGGAGGAGGCCTTCAGACCTAATTTCTTCCTCCACCGTCAAGATTTTTGCCAGGATCTCTTACAACTTTTGCATAATTTCCTAACTTTTCTTGTGTGTGTTTTTTTTATTTACCCCGTCCATCGAAACAAAAGGTGTGTATAGGCCTAGGTTGAATAATACATCGTCATTTTAACGAGAGTAGAAGTGCTAAAATATTTTTATTCCAGCCATAACAGGGCTCTCATGCCTCTTACAAAGTAAATATGCCTTGAAATGTGACATTTCTAGGAGAATCAGAAGTGGTAAAATCTCGCTCACTTTCTAACTCACTTTTGAAGAAAATGGGGGATACCCCTTTCGTTCTTGGCACGTTAATACTTGATATAAATATTCATATTACAAAATGTAGACACAATTAACCATATATAAATGAATTAATGTGGCAATAAATCTATAATATTTTAGCATTTGGCAACTGAGCTTTGATCCGATCCACAACGGTGAAACTTTTCCATATCATATATTCCACTTCCATATTATGATATGGATTTAATAAAAAGAAAAATACAAATGAATGTGTATTGTCAGTTTAATATACATATACTGATATATAGTAATCAAAATGTTAATATTATTTGATTTATTAAAGTTATAAAAGTAAAAAAATTTATATTTTTTTCAGTAAAGTGCAAATTTTGTTCTGGCCTTGGGAAGGCATAGGGGTTTTGAGCCCAACTTATGTTAATTTCTGCTCGTTTTGAGTTTGACTCGGTTATTTAGTGTAATTTCTGTTCGTTTTGGGTTTCATTTATTTATCGATGCTGATTTGTGGTAGTTTCACGCTTGGTAGATTATTTGATTTTATTTTTGCTAATTTTTTGTTTAATGGAGTTCTTTACTTTTTCTTTGAAAAACTTATTTTGTGGAAAAAGTTTTTTTTAATTAATCTTTCTTAAAGAACTATGACACAAAGTCAAACGTTAGCGTTTAGAGCAGGAGATTGAAGAGAGAGCAGTCCTCTATGAAATAAGGAATTTCTGTTCGTTTCAAGTTTTAAGGAATTTCAAGGAATTTCTGTTCGTTTCAAAAAACTTGTTTTTCTTTAATTTCCGATCGTGTTTCAAATCACGCCTGGGAATCCACCTCCCTCCTCTATCATTATTTCTTCCCAGGATGTTTCCTCCCCATGAAAAATTTTCCCCGTGAAAAATATCCTCGCAGAAAATTCCCCCCTCCCCCGCTTCCAAAAGTTTCTGCATATTTTCCAACATCAAATACTAAATATAAACAATGGGTAAATTGCACAGCTTATATCAATTCCCTCAGGGATAACGGGGTCATGTCATCCCTATCTGTCAATAAGCCCTCTCTTGATCTTCTAGAACTTTTGGTTCGGCCCGATTAGCCCTGGAAAAAAACTAAATAAACACGCATCTGTGATTTATTTTCTGGCCAAAAAAGATACAAATTCCACATTCTGTATATAGGAGCTTGAAACCCCTACAGCAGGGTTATCTGATGTGCTGAATCTTTTTCTTTGATTTTCGTTGTCACTGGACTGTTAGGGGATGTTTCTTCTTTTTCGATAATCGGGCAAATTTTCTCGGACGTGTAGATTTTGATGTGTAGCATAATTCTGTTGATGTGTTAATATTTACACTGGGTAACAGCCAACAATTTGTTAAGGGTTTCTCAACTGATTTAGACTAATTTTGGTGTACTGAGTCCGAATATCACATTAATTTTGCTCAATTAGGTCAACTTCTTGAGATACGGCCATAGGACTACCTGACGAGCTATACATTTGCTAATATGAGGGGTTGTGAGTTTAATCATAATTTTCTTGAAGAATATATCGAACTACAACATTAACTTATTTCTCTCAAGTAGCATCATAAGTTTATTCGTGATTGCAAGGCTATTTACTTAACCCTTAGCCAATCAAATTTATTCTAAATTTTATTGCCTGACATTAACCTGCGTTTTCCTATCTCTTTCCGTTGAATAACCTGGCTTCGGCGTGACGGTCATGCAGGAATGATCCTGACGTTTTCTGCTACCTCTGCAAAGATTACACGCGGCCAGTGGACTGGAAGAACATCACAGGATATGTAAAGCGCACCTACGAGGCTTAATTTGAAGTCAAGAAGGGTGACCAGGATAAGTCCTGGGCACCGCACACAGTGTGCAAGACGTGCGTTGAATACCTCCGGCGGTGGATGAAGGGCTAGAAAACTTCACTGAAGTTTGGGGTTCCGATGGTTTTGATGGAGCCCTTAAACCATGAATCGGATTGTTACCTCTGTGCCATCAATACTACTGACATCAACCAGAAGAATTGGAAGAGCCTTCAGTATCCCGACCTTCCATCTGCCCGCCTTCCAGTTTTTCACTGCAGAAAAATTCCTGTACCAGCGTTCACAGAGCTTCCCGACAGCAACAACTAGGCTACCAGTGCAGACGAGGGAGGATATTCAATAAAGGAGTATAAAACACAAGATGGTCCTGAGCCCTTTTTACAATGTTAGCTAAATGATTTGGTTCGGGATCCTGAGCTTGCCGAAGACTTCCTCAAGAGAAAAGACTAAAAGAGAAAAATCCACTTGGTGAGGACGCGCGTATCACTTCCTTTTATAGAAGGCATGAGGACTACGTGGGCTACTTCTGCCAAGACGAAGACTTTGTGTACTGCTGAGATGTCGCCGGTCTTCTTGGTAAACTCGGCGCTCCTCAATATGATCCGAGATATTGGTGACTCTTCATTGACAGCAATAGGCACTCTTTGAAGTGTGTGTTCCTCCACACCAGGAACCAGTTCACCTCAATCCCTCTTACACACTCCACAGTTCTCAAAGAGAAATATGAAGTAGTGATGTACATACTCGACAAAATCCAATATGAGCAGCACCAATGAATCTTCTGCGTCGACTTCAAGACAATGAACTTTCTACTTGGTTATCAGTCCGGGTTCACGATGTACCCATGCTTGTGGGACATTCTTCAGAGATATGCATGTGGGACAGTCTATAGAGAGCCCAGAACAATGTAAAGAAAGAGGGGCCGGCACGAGAACAGTTAGTGCCTGGGGCGAGAAACATTATAAACGAACCTCTTGTTTACCGGAAGATGTTATTCATCCCACCTCTACACATGAAGCTTGGGCTAACGAAACTGTTCACGCACGCTCTAGACACGGATGGGAGGTTTTTCAACTACATATACCGGGCCTTTCCGTGACTGACCATTGAGAAGCTGAAGGCTGGCATTTTTGATGGCCCAGAGATACGGCAACTCAAAAAGGAAACAGAGTTTCAAAACTCCATGAACATGTTAGAGCGCGCCGCGTGAAAATCATTGTACAGGTGGTGAACATTTTGGTTGGGATTACGGAGGCAGCAAATCACACCATAATCGTTAGCAGCATGATACAGGCCTTCTAAAAACTCGGGTGTTTGATGAGTATAAGGATGCACATCCTGTTCTCACACATAGAGAAGTTTCCTGAAAATATTGGGGTGATGAGCGATGAGCAGGGAGAAAGATTCAATCAAGACATGGGCTAAATGGAGGAGAGGTACCAGGGACGGTGGGACGCAGTCATGATGGCGGACTACTGCTGCTCGCTGAAGAAAGACAACCCAGAAGATGCTTACACACGGGAATCGAAGAAACGTCGATTTATGCCGTGAACTCTAAAATTTTATGTCACGTAACGCTCATACTTTTACTAATATTATGAATAATGCCCATCAATTTGATGGAGAAAAACTGAATTTGGATATGTTGACTGTTATTTCTTGAGGAAAACGGGAAAAATTGTCAGGGGTTTCTCAGCTAATGATCTGCAGAAAGTTGTTTTTGTACATAAAATCGGTTTTTCTAATATTTTTGTAGCAAAAGATTCTGACCTGATTGAGCAAAACCAAGGTCATTTTCGGACTTAGGAGCATCAAAATTAGTCTAATTCAGCTGAAAAACCACGGACGATTTTCAAATTTTTTTTGTGTTACCCAGTGTTATCAATTTTTTTTTCAGAGTTTCGGTTACTGTTAGGACGAGTCACTCCTTAGTTACAGTTCATTGCCGTGAACTGTTTGTTAAATAAAAATAAAGTTTTTTCAAACTAATGTAAGGAGCAACATTAAAACTTAAACTGAACAGAAATCATTTTGTATATGAGGGAGATATCCCCTCCTCGATCCCTTACCCGTTACGCTAAAGTTTTTTAACATTTTAAAAAAGCTTCTTATTCCCATTAAAAGGCCCTTGTATTTCAGGAGTCGCACTTAAAGAATTGTGAAAAAGTCAAACTTTAGCTTAAAGAGTGAGGGATCGATGAAGTGACAGCCTCCCTTATATATGGAATAATTTCTGCTCGTTTTAAGTTTTAATGTTGGTCCTTATTTTCAGTTGAAAAACTTGTTTTTTCTTTAATTTATGCTCGTATTTCAAATAATGCCGGGAAAACCAGCTCTCCCCTGCGTGGACAATTCCCCCTGAAAAATTCTACTTATTTTCACTTATAAAAACTTGTTTTTTTTGTTTAATTTCTGATCATTTTTTAAATCATTCCAGACGTCCAACCCTCGATGGAAAATTTTTTCCGGAAAATTCCCTCCCCCTAATAGAAAGCTCATCCTGTGGAAAATTTCCCCGTGGAAAGATCCCCCAACACTAATGGAAAATTCTTCCAGGCAATTCTCTCCCAGCAAAAAAATGCCGCGGGCAGTGCCCCTGGAGCATTCTCTCCACATGTAAAATTGAGTCGCCAAAGAGAAAATAAGACAAATAAAATTATTCCATGTATGAATTCTGGAAAATTTCCCCTGTGTAAAATTTCCCCTCGAAAGTCTCCTCCTGGAAATTTTTCTCCCCCTGGAAAATTTTCCTTGTGTAAAATCCCCCCCGACCGAACCCCCCCCCCCCCCTGAAAAATATCCGTATATTTCCCAATAGTAAACACTGGGCAAGTTTCTTTCAGTTGACTTAAAAAGGGCACTATATTTTTTAATATCCGTTTGAATGAGCCCTCTCTTGATCTTCTAGGTTTATTGGTTCGATACGATTACCCTAAAGAAAAAAAAAAACAATAAACACGCATCTGTGATGTTTCTTCTAGCAAAAAAAAAATACAAAATTCCATTTTTTTTATAAAATGAGGCAAATTGCTGTAGCTTTTTATGGTTTTTTGAAATAAAAAAACAAGAGTTTTTAACTGAAAGTAACGAGCAGTATTACAACTTAAAACAAACAAAAATAATTACGTATATGAAGGAGGGCTCCCATGGGTACCCATAAGTGGAATTCCAGGGTGGGGGGCACACCTGGTCTAATTGGTACTTTTAATGCTATATAATAGAAATATCAAAACAAAAATATAAAAATAAGGCAACATCATTCAGCCAGGAGGGGGCTGGTGACTCCTCCTGTTCCCCCTTACAGGTACCCATGAGGTTTCCCCCTCCTCAACACCTCACTCTATACGGTAAAGTTTTTTAGTACTCTTGAAAAAGCTTTTTATTGCTCTAATTAAGCGAGCCTTGTGTTTGAGGAGTCGTTCTTAAGAAATTGGGACAAAATTCAAACTTTAGCGTAAAGAGCGAGGTGTTGAGGAGGGGCATCCCCCCTCATATACGTAATGATTTCTGTTCGTTTTAAGTTTTAATGTTGCTCCTTACTTACAGTTGAAAAAATTTGTTTTTTATATAATTTCTGATCGTTTTTTTAATAAAGCCTGGAAATCTGGCTCCATGTCTACGGAAAAATCCCTCCATCCCCCATAGATATATCCTCTAAGCAACTCAATCCTGGTGAAAATTTACCCTGGACAATTATCCCTAACATCTCCATGCGTAAAATTGAATTGGGAAAGAAAAAGCAAGGCATTAGAAGAATTTCGCATGGGAATTCTGTCAAATTCCTCCAGTGTAAAATTTCCCCTGAAAAATTAACCCCCTGGAAAATTCCTTAGTCTTTCCTTCCGATGGAAAATTCTTCCCGCGGAAAATCCCCAAGCAGGAAATTTGTCCCCTCCACCCGAAAAATTTATGCATACTAGTAGTAATGCATCTATATATTTGAACTGTACATGGAATTGCACAAGAATATACACTACACTTTGACGTGCACATTGCAAAAAGCGACCAATCCTTTTATACCTATAAAGTGGCCAAACACGTTTTGAAACTAAAGTCAAGGTTGTATAAGACAACCAGACTGGTTTTTTGCTATTGATATCAATTGCACAAGAATATAAACATCAGTTTCACGTGGACATTTAAAAAAAGCTGGCATACCTATAAAGTGGTCAAACACGTTTTGAGAGCATGGTTGTGATTGTATAAGACAACCAGACTGGTTTTTGTGACAACACCCATTTTTAGGGCCAATCAGAGAGAGAGCGGAGGTTATTCTATATACGATAACTTGATTGGTGATTGGATTCAAATAAAAGGAGTGATTTTCATTGCAATTCATATTAGTAAGAGAATTGAATTCAAAGAGAATAGTTTATTTGAGAGGATATTAGTAGAGAAAATGAATGGTACATTTACATTATTGGAGATTGATGGTGGAGCCGACAGCAGCAGCAGCAAAGATATACGAGTACCAAATGTGGCTGTGGAAATAACCAGAACCTGTAGAATATGCCTTGAATGGGACGATATGTATGCTAGATACGTGATATCATTAAGGAAATTTAAGCTGGAGGAGCAATTATGTTTTGCTGCGAAACTGAATATTGTGCATATAAATAGACTTCAAGCAGCATTAGATGTGCTAATGAAATATATTGATGAGAACAAAATGCATCAGTGAATATTATTGTTGTAATTATGCTCAATAAAATTGTTTCTAAATCAAAGGTATTTTTATTTCTATAGTTGACTAGCGTATATTTTTTAGAGTAGAAAAAATTCTGGTTAGTCTGAACTTGGTTGTGAGAGTGTTAGGACTCTAAAAAATGGATAGATTTGAGAAAGAGCGAATCATGGGGAATCTAGTGCTTATGGAAAAGCGTTTGATTCTAGATGATGATTTTCTAGAGCTGTCTATTCAAAGGAAGATATTTTCTCAGGGAATGCTTGTCGATATAATGAAAACTGATTCTCCATCATTAGACTATTGTATGAAGCTTTTACGTCGTGGTCCAAATGCATTTACGTAGTTTATTGATATATTAATCACGACACGACAAAATGATACCGTGGATATGCTTTTAAACACCAGTTTAGAAATTTAGGACTTTTTTCTCATGAGAAAGATGGTGTTCAAGGATGATTTACTCCTCTATCTCTCTCTCTCTCTCTATCCCAGTCAATTTGTTCTTGTTGCTAGCTCAGTTTCATTGTGGCAGTGAGAGTGTCAACACATGAAAAAATGTTCCATACATGTCCACTATGTATGTACACACTGGGCAGCTGGTCATCATGTGAGAATTGCACAATGATTGATGAGTATGATGAAAAGTGTAGATTATGCAACCCGTGTAAATTGCATAGAGGATATGCTGTACAAATTAAAGGTTGTAATTCCTGTCTTGAAGAGGTGTGTGACTCTCATCCTAGAGGGCACCTATGCTCCAATTGCCACTATGATAAATGTAATCAGTGGGAGAATACAAATCCCGGTATGATTGGAAAGAATCCTAAGCGTGATTTTAGTTTATTGCTACGTGATTGGTATCTTCGTGGTTTTAGATTGTTCTGGGAGGAGGAGCCTGGTCAGTGATTCAACTGATGGAACAACAAAAGAATATGGTTTCTACGTCATCGTTGTAATGACAATGGGTGTTATGATTTTAAGCCCACTGATTTTTATTTGGCTGTGACGGAATGTGATTCGCCACTTGAGGACACTGTTTGTGACATTGCTTCAAATAAGCAAATTGAAACAGGTGAATTCTATAGAATGAATGAGAATAGTAACATTGACTATACAAAGAGATATGACAAGAGTGAAGTTACACTCTACTGTAGAAAATGTGACCCTGAAATTGCAGTACATCAGGATCAGTATACTGTGAATTCGGATAATCTACCTGCATTAGTTGTTGTCGACAAATACCTATACCTAGTAGAAGATGAAATCTAAAGAGTAGAAAAGTCGTTTTTATCATGTATATACATTTTGTTCATTTATTAATAAACAATTTCACATACATTTTTAGAATATTTTATTCGTAGGGCACTAAAATCAATATTAAACACGCTTGTAAGTATATTTTCCACTAGAAAGTCGTTCAGTCGAGGTAAGTCAACGTATATGTCGAGAAACTGCTTGTAGGTATAGCCACGACATCTGAACATGAAAAAGAGTAGTGCATGAAAGCCACATGTCTTAGTCGTTAAATCCTGTACTCTTCGTTGATTTTGAATAATAGTTTTCCCACTGCTTTCAATAAAGTTGCTGATGTGTGGAGTGTAGAATTTATACGATAGACCAAGAGGATCAAAAATTCAATATTCTTCGCCGTTTGAAAGATGCATAGCCAATGGCCTGTTTTCAAAGTCGATGGACTGCGATGGAATTTTTTCAATGAAATCCGATGGTATGCAATAGGACTTGTACTGGGACATGTACAATAGATCGCTATAGCTACGAGAGCCGGTGACAATGTGACGTTGATTGGTGATCGTATGGAGGACAAGAAGTTAAATGTTGTTGCCATTGGCTCTTAGCTTTTCCACTGCCAATGCAACAGAGCTCATAACCTGTTGTTTTCGGACGTGGAGGATTGCCGATGTGATAATGACATTTGCATCGGGTGCTGCAGGAAGTGTTTTTCTCAAAATAAAATTCGATGGAGCCAGTTGCAACTTTATGTCAATCTTAATATTGGGGGGTAGCCATTGGGATATATTGAATATCTCATGATTTAATTTTCCAACCAGATGATACTCCTGGCTCACTGCAGTAGTCAACTCGTCGTCAGTATCAACACCGGATCGATATTCATAGCCCAATGATTGTCCTCTCAACTCCTTGTATGCCTTTGGTGTCATCATCTTAAATTGTATGTAGTTTGCATAGTTGGATAAATTATTGCTACTGCTCACCAATGTTCCATTAATAAAAACGTTAATTTGTTTGAGCAGATTGTGTAGAATACAGTTTTCATAGGAGAG
>JAQQPU010011558.1:0-27718 GCA_029168905.1 Artemia sp. Kazakhstan ARC1039 | reverse complement strand
CCTAATTTCCAGAACTTAAAACTACGTTGAACAAAATGGCTATCTCAAAAATTTGATTGGATGTGTTTGGGGGAATGATGGGCGTGGGGAGAGAGGGCGGGGGGTGGATAGTTTCCCTCCAATCACATTCGAAAATTAAAAAGGGCACTAGCCCTTTGAATTTCCAATCGAATGAGCCTGTTTTGAAGTTTTTACGACAACGCCTTCTATAAAAACCTTATATGCCCCCAGGGCATAACTTAAAACCCTTGCCCTGAGGGTTGTGGGGGAGTGTCCTCCTCAAAAACATATTTTCTATTTGGAAATCAACTACGCTGAACAAAATGGCTATCTAAAACATTTTGATTGGATGTATTTGGGGGAATGATGGGGGGGGGGGGGGGCTAGTTGCCCTCCAATCACTTTCGACTATAAAAAATGGTACTAGCCCTTTGAATTTCCAATCGAATGAGCCTGTTGTGAAGTTTCTACAACAATGCCTTCTATAAAAACCTTATATGCCCCCAGGGCATAACTTAAAGCCCTTACCCTGAGGGTTGTGGGGGAGTAAACTCCTCAAAAACATATTTTCTATCTGGAAATCAATTACGCTGAACAAAATGGCTATCTCAAAATTTTGATTGAATGTATTTGGGGGAATGATGGGCGTGGGGGGTGGGCTAGTTGCCCTCCAATCACCTTCGACTATAAAAAGGGTACTAGCCCTTTGAATTTCATCTCGAATGAGCCTGTTTTGAAGTTTCTACGACAATGCCTTCTATAAAAACCTTATATGCCCCCAGAGCATAACTTAAAACCCTTGCCCTGAGGGTTTTGGGGGAGGGTCCTCCTCAAAACATATTTTCTATCTGGAAATCAACTACGCTGAACAAAATGACTATCTCAAAATTTTGATTGGATGTGTTTGGGAGAATGATGGGCGTGGGGGGGGCTAGTTGCCCTCCAATCACTTTCGACTATTAAAAAGGGCACTAGCCACTCCCATTTTCAATCGAATGAGCCATTTTCGAATTTTTTACGACAACTCCTTCGATACGAAGTGCCCAGGTATAGAGAAACCAAAAACACATTGTCCCCACATCGTTCTTTACTTAGGCAGCGCTCGGCAGCGCTAGCGCGCTGCCTATGATTAAAGAAAGTTTGGAAGAATAGGAAGATAAGTCTGCAAACCAAGATTAGAATATTAGAAGCTACAGTGATGACAGTAGTCAAATATGGCTCTGAAGCATGGGCGCTTCGAAAAGCGGATGAAGATTTGCTAGATGTTTTCCAGAGAAATTGCTTGAGGATTGTTCTGGGTACTCGGCTGACTGACCATATTTCAAACAATAGGCAGTAAAATGTGGTTCAATACCGCTCTCTAGGGCTATAATGAAAGAAAGATTGAGATGGCTAGGGAACGTTGTGCGGATGAAGGATGACAGATTGCCGAAGATTGTTCTTTTCGACCAACCGTCTAGGGCTAAACGGAAAGCAGCTTGTCCTCGTTTGGGGTGGGAGGAAGTCATAAAGAAAAATTTAAAGGAAACGGGAACTTCGCGGGAGGGTGTAAAAGGGGAGGGCTTGAACAGATTGGGATGGAGGAGGAGCGTGTGTAGCTGTGTTGGCCTCAGGCGGCTTGGTGCTGCGGCGAGTTGTTAGTATTAGTAGTAGCATATAGCGATTATACGACAAAATGAATATATGATTTGTTACTTAAATTCAGTTCCCACATCTTAGTGAAGGGGGAGGGAGTATCCAGGTTTCGATGGATACTCCCATGGAAACCATAATTATCTACGTTTAAAAACAAGAAGGTTACGTCTAGGAATATAGGGGCTAGTGTGAGCCTAGTAAAGAGCGATCCAAACCCAATGCTAAAACATTAAAGATTTAAGAGTTGAGGAAAAATATATAGCCCGATAGGCCTATGTTTGACCATTGCTGGCCAATTCCAAATAGTCATTTTCAGCAAGATGAGGGTTACCTCCCGAATTAATTTGCGCCCAAAAATACCCTTGATGGAAAACATGGGAGAAAAACACCCAGAAATGCAATTAGATCTCCATAAAAATCACAGAAGCGAATTCACTCTCAGGAAAGTCTAGCTTCAATGATTCAGCACTTTCTCTTAAATACTTTAAAACTGTATGTCTACTCTGTTACATGATCTGTCCCACTTAGCTCTTTTTCTTTCCCCTCACGAGGGATGGCAGACATCGATAATAGAAGAATCCTATACCCCTATACCTGTATAAAAGCCCTATACCCAATACCTATTAGGTAGAGCCAGATCCAATGAAAAAAATTTACACTGAGTACCCTTTATATGAAATAAAAAACACCAAAATACCATTCTTATATCCTTTTCCTTTCTATACAGAATCCTTAAACTAAACAAAAAAGCTTGCCAATTACATTCCCTGATTAACTTTATCAATTTATAAATTCAATTACATTTATTAGCTAATTTAAATAGCTATAAATAATTTACATTAGCCTTTTAATTAAATAGTCACTCTCGAAACGAGCCTCATCCATGACCGTTGTTATAGTTTAAGGGGAATTGTCCGAAAATTCACTTGGTTGCCATATACAAGCGGAATTTTTTAACTCAGGGTTCAAGCTTGCCGAGGCAACTAAATTTGCTTGAGTTGTCAACTAGTTTGCGGTCACGGCCGAATTTCACTCCTTGGTGAACTCCCGAGGGATTCTTTTTTTATGTGTGAACTAAACTTTTTTTTCTTCTGAGAACATCGTTGGCCTGAAAGGCATTTAAGCGAAAGTTTCTACAAAAGTAAGTTATCGTTTTATTTGACTTCTAGAGATGGAAACACATCGATTATTTATTGGAAACATATCAAAAAACTAACACAGAACATATTGATAAACACATTGCGAAAATTTTTTCTGTCGAAAAGAGAAGGGTGAAAAACCT
The DNA here is from genome assembly GCA_029168905.1 of Artemia sp. Kazakhstan ARC1039. Taxonomy (NCBI): domain Eukaryota; kingdom Metazoa; phylum Arthropoda; class Branchiopoda; order Anostraca; family Artemiidae; genus Artemia; species Artemia sp. Kazakhstan ARC1039. Next base: position 24,801 of record JAQQPU010011558.1, on the reverse strand, counting down.
GAAGTCCAATAATAGTTCCAAAATTTCCAATTATTCTACAGAAATGGAAAGGACAGCAAATAATTTCAAAACACAGCAAATAATTTCAGCTTACATTCTTATGATGAACATAGTGTTAACGAAGAACAATGGCTTTGAAGAAACTTGAGAATTGAACCACTATATTTGTTTTCGTTACCAATAATGACAAAAAACCTTAAAAAGTAGGAGCAATACCTGCATTCTCTTAGCAACTCTTTCATCCCTGAATTGATTCATCCTCCTTTGTTCTTCTTCTTCTTTCTCAAGCTCTTCGGCTAGTCGACGAGCGACAGAAGCATCGGCCTCTTCTCTGAAACAGAACATGTTTAACATTACAAAAATCTTTGAACTTAGGTTTACCTAAAAAGGATGTAGCGCAGATTTGTAGGATTTGCGATAGCTTTACATTCGAATTATACGAAAAAATTCAACTTTTAATCTGTTTTCAATTAATTAGACGAGAGCATTATTATTTTAAAGTTGAAATTAAAGTAGTTTATGTTTATGGATAGCGTAAAAACTGATTTTTATACATACATTCTGCTTAATTGAGAGAAAAGGCAATGGAGAGATAAAATTGGACTTTTAAAAAGCGGTTTTGTGTTATTAGACATATAGTAATCAGTTAATAATTCACTGGAGCAAAGTAAAAAATATTTCATGAAACAAAATAAAACTGAGCGAAGTTCTGACTTGTCTGAATTTGCAAATAATTTCCAAATAGGTTTAATGTACGGATAATGCGGTAGGGCAACGGAATTGAGATGTCTCAAAAGAAGACGACGGTTAAAGAGTATCTTATTCCTGACAAAAGATGCATACTGTACACTCAGTCAATGTAAGCTAATGGAAGTTGTCATGCAAGCTTTATGGACAAGTCAACTGGAAGACCAAGATAAGCAGTGTGATCAGCTGCCTTGATCCTGCAGTTCCCGAGATGGATGTCCGGTGATGGCTCTTGCTTCCAGTTGAGAAATAACAACTTCAGACCTTTGGGCATGGAACTCGCAGCTGAGCTTTCCATACTCAGATTGTTGCGATTTAAAACCTCGCTAAAGCACTGGATAGAACGACTCAAATTCAGAATATCGTTTGCACAGCAGATGAGCGACAAATTAAGACCGATAGAGATGAAACACGATGAAGTATCACCCTCCATATCAAATATGAAGAGTAAAGAAAAAAAAATGGCACTTTGACGGGTACCTTTCTCCACGACAACAAAAAATATTGGGAGTGGGTAGGTAATGAGAAGCAGTGTAGGACACTCGAAGGCCGTCAGCTTTAGATGAAGAGTGAATTATCAAACGAACTTTAAGACGATAGTACATACCTTGAAGAGTCTTTATGTAAGAAGGGCTTCTCCCACGTTTTGTGGCATGAAGTAGAGTCAAACGCTTTACGCACATCATGACCTGCTACACTTTCACCTGACGCATCAGCGTCAATCAATCCGTTCGCGACGGCAGACAAAGCGAGGGAACAGCCAAGAAGAGGTTGGAATCTTAATTGAAAGGATATAACATAGCATTTAATAATATTGTCAATAAAAAGCAGTTTAAAAAGCTTGCTGAACGTAGTAGCGACTGTTATGGGACGAACAACGAGCATTGAGTGACAGAGTTTGCCTTTCGTTGGAATTGGGTTAACATCAACAATTGAGAAGGAAGAAGAAACAACTGCTTGGACAACCATCATTTGCATGAGAAGAGCAACACAGTTTAGCAGTAGTATAACAAGTTTAGCAATAGAGCGAATATAGTATAGGTCTTTGAATATTACATTGCAGCTGACAACTTTATCAGATTTCCGATTAAACGAATGCTGTTAAAAGCTCCCAGCAAAGAAAATTTTATTTCAACATACTAAATATTTACATAAAGAGTTCACATTTTCAAGTAACACTATATTTCAGGTTCACTAAGAACACAAACCTCAAGCACCTTTTTCTTTGTTTTTCTTTGCGCTTCCTTGCAGTTTGCATTACGATGACAAGTTTCACGTAAACGCTTTTTACGAAACGACACCGTCTATATTTTTTCTTTAAGTTTGAAGAAAAGTGTCTCAACGACTTTGAAAGCAAGTTTACTTTAATAAATAAGTTTTGAGACAAGGGACTACTAAATGGCACTCGCTTTAAAGCCAAGAAGTGTTCGCTATTTTCAACAGAACTGACACAAAAAATAATGCGTCATTTCAAAGGTGTGTGGTATAAGAAGTGTTCAACACTAACAAGATGTTAAGGGTAAAGTTCTAATTGAGGGGCTTCTTGCTATCTTAAAAAAGTAGATGAAACTCCAGAAAGTAGTTGGTAAGAAAGTAGAGTCAAAAGAACGAAATGTTTAGAAATGAATCGAGGCCCTCAAATAAAGCCTAGGTAGGTAAGTGTTATTAACCTACTATCTCTACCCATCCTTATTTCTAGGACTTAAAAGCCTAGTTTTATAAATATTTGTTGCACAGGCTATGAAGCGAAAATTTTTGTTCTTAGGTTTCTGCTTTTTACTTCCATCAGAAAAAACTTATGCTTATTTCAAATTAATAGTTGCAAAAGACCAGTAAACAATTGTAAAAGTAATTTTCTACGGTAATATTAGTTATCATACCGAAGTAAAGAACGATGTTGGCACAATGTTTTTTTTTGTTTTTTTTTTGGGTTTCTTGGTTTTAGACCAGGGCACTTCGTATCGAAGGAATTGTCGTAGGAACTTAAAAGGGCTAATTCGATTGGAAATTAGAAGGGTGTGCGCCCTTTTTAATAGACGAAAGTGAATGGCAACTAAAACCCCTTCCATGCCCACCATTTCACCAGACACACCCAATCAAAATTTTGAGATAGCCATTTTGTTCAACGTAGTTGAAAGATCTAGAAATTATGTTTTTAAGGAGAAACCTCCCCCCAAAGTCCTCAGGGCAAGGGTTGCACTTTATGCCCTGGGGGCATATAAGTTTTTATTGAAAGCGCTGTCGTAGAAACTTCAAAAAGGACTCATTCAATAGGAAATCCAACGGGCAAGAACCCTTTTTAATAGTCAAAAGTGATTGGAGGGCAAATAACCCCCCTCTCCAGCCCACCATTTCCCCAAACACATGCAATCAAAATTGTGAGATATCCATTTTGTTAAACACAGTTGAAAGTTTTGGAAATTAGGTCTTTGAGGATGATAGCCCCGTTACACCCTTCAGGGCAAGGGTTGTAAGTTATGCCCTTGGGTTATATTAGGTTTTTATAGAAAGCGTTGTCGTAGAAACTTCAAAAGGGCTCATTCAATTGGAAATTGAAAGGGTTAGTGTCCTTTTTAATAGTAGAAAGTGATTAAAGGCCCCCCCCCCTCTTACGCCCACCATTTCCCCAAACACATCCAATCAAAATTTTGAGATGGCCATTTTTTCAACGTAGTTGAGAATTATAGAAATTAGGTCTTTAAGGATGACAACCACAGCCCTCAGGGTAAGGGTTGTAAATTACGCCCTGGGGTCATATCAAGTTTTTTTTTTTTTTTTTTTTTTTTTACAGAAAGCGGTGTTGTAGAAACTTAAAAAAAGGCTCATTTGATTGAAAATTGAGAGAGCTAGGGCTCTTTTTAATAGTCGAAAGTGATTGAAGGGCAACAAACCCCCCTCTCAGGCCCACCGTTTCCCCAAACACATCTTATCAACATTTCGAGATAACCATTTTGTTTAACGTAGTTTAAAGTTCTGGAAATTAGGTCTTTGACAATGACAACCCCTCCCCCCCAAAAAAAAAACCTCAGGGCAAGGGTTGTAAGTTATGCCTTGGGGCCATATAAGATTTTTATAGAAAGTATTGTCGTAGAAACTTAAAATAGTTCATTCGATTGGAAATTGGAAGGGCTAGTGCCCTTTTTAATAGTCGAAAGTGTTTGGAGGGCACAGGCAAATCATGCCCTGGGGTCATATAAGGTTTTTTTTTTACAGAAAGCGGTACTGTAGAGACTTAAAAAAGGGCTCATTCGATTGGAAATTGAGAGAGCTAGGGCGCTTTTTAATAGTCGAAAGTGATTGAAGGGCAACAAACCCCCCCTCACGCCCACTATTTCCCCAAACACATCCAATCAACATTTCGAGATAACCATTTTGTTTAACGTAGTTTAAAGTTCTGGAAATTAGGTCTTTCAGGATGACAAACCCCCCATAGCCCCCAGGGAAAAGGTTGTAGGTTATACCCTAGGGGCATATAAGGTTTCTTATAGAAAGCGTTGTCGTAGAAACTTCAAAAAGGGCTCATTCAATTGGTAATTGAGAGGGCCAGTGCCCTTTAGTAATAGTCAAAAGCGATTGGAGGGCGAATACCTCCCTCCCCCCACGCCCATCATTTCCCCAAACACTTCCGATCAACATTTTGGTATAGCCATTTTGTGAATCTAGTAGAAGGGTCCGGAAATTCTATTTTTGAGTATGAAATGCCCCTGGGTCATATAAGGTTTTTATAGAAAGTTTTTCGTAGAAGATTCAAAAAAAGGAGTCATTCGATTGGAAGTTGAGAGGACTAGTGCCTTTTTTATTAGTCAAAAGTGATCAGAGGGCAAATGCCCCCTCCCCCCATGCCAATCATTTCCCAAAACACTTACAAAACAAAATTTTGAGATAACCATTTTGTTCAGCGTATCAGAAATGTCTGGAAATTATGTTTTTGAGGATAAAAAATCCTCCCAGCCCTCAGGGCAAGGGCTGTAAGTTATGCCCTGGGGACATATAAGGCTTTTGTATAAAGCACGATCATATAAACTTCGGAGGGGGCTAATTGGATTGGTAATTAGACACTCTAGTGCTCTTTTTAAGAGTCAAAGTGATCGGAGGGCAGTAACCCCCTTCCCCCACACACGTCGTATTGCCCCGAAATACATCTAATGCATCAATAATAAAAATTTTAAGACAGCCATTCTATTCAAAATAGTCTAAATATGATATAACAAGGCTTTTGGGGTTAAAACAAACCCCAGAGATTAGGGACAAGGATTGTAAGTTATGCCCAGGGGGTATTTAAGGTTTTTATGGAAGGGATGGTTGTTCAACTTTAGAAGAGGCTCTGTCTTTCTTCCTGAAAAAGACTATGTTAATATAAAACGAACAGAAATTAATTGAAAAACTTTTTCCACAAAATAAGTTTTTCAAAAAAAGTAAAAAACTCCATTAAACCAAAAATGAACAAAATAGAATCAAATTGTCTACCAAGCATACAACTGCCACAAATCAATATCAATAAATAAATGAAATCCAAAAACAAACAGAAATTAAAATAAATAACAGAGTCAAACTCAAAATAAGCAGAAATTAGCATGAGTAGGGTTCTAAAAACCATACTTTTTAAAAGCCAGAATATACTTTGTACTTTACTATAAAATTATTTTAAATGCTTTCACTTTTATAACTTTAAGAAACCAAAAATTAATTAAGGTTTTAAGGAATAAATATTAGCATATGTATATTAATCTGAAAATGCACATTTTTTTTTCAGTAAATTCATTTGAATTTTTGTAAGTAAAATACAAATTTTATTTTGGTTTAATGGAGGTTAAACCAAATAAAATTTTGATTTAATTTTATTTCGGCTCTTTACTTTTTTTGATAAACTTATTTTGTGGAAAAAGGTTTTTTAATTAACTACAAAAAGCGAAGACTCGTGATAACCGTTCTCTTGTGAAAAGCGCGTGAAAAATTGATTGTAATATGAAATAAGCTGCATTTAGCTCCCAGCAACCAGAGGAACTGCTCAATCTCCATCACCCGTTGTATATATTGGAGATCCAACTGTTCCGCTTAGCGTGAGGCACTTCCTCCACACCACGCCTTCACATCTCAGTTGACAGACTCTAAGCCGAGCGAGGTAAACATGCTTTACAGTTGCCACAAAAGGATAAAAAATATGCGTAAAGGCCCATTAGCAACTAAACACCGTTAAACAGCGTTTTTTTTCTTGCCAAGTGAACCTTCTTTTTTACATTTTTTTTTTCAAAATTTTGATTTACAGAAACTTGGCCAATAAATTAAGACAAGATCATTAACACTAACCAAAAATTTTTACTTTTTAAATTCAAGTCACAAAACTTTCCAAGTGTGATAAATTTTCCACCTCTGTGTCTACAAAATTCTATTTTTAAAACATATATTTTCACGACAAATGCCACGAGAACAATATTTGTTTTTTGAAGTAACTGAACTTCCTAAAGATGTGCAATCTTGGATTTGGCCAAGACGACTTCAAGCCACAAACAGAAGATTTATAAGGGAGCTAAGAATAAAACTTCAGCAGTACATCCAAGATACTCAAAGCTATCCTGCCGAACTTAGTTCTAGCAATCAACACTAATGATATTCCACTGGAAAAATTACCAGTCTCCAGGGCGAAACTTTAGAATTTAGAGCCCGAAACGAATAAGCAGCTAATGTTCCTAATTATACATAGGAAGGAGTTCTTCGCAACGTAAGCAATACCAACACTGTAAAAAAGAGGAAATACTAAAAACGTTCTGAGACTACACTGGCTATAAATGATGAGCGACAAAAAAAGAATAATTAAAAATAAAGATAAAACCGAAGAAGGGAGATTTACATCCAGTGAATAAAACGAAAAGCCAAAGCAGATCTTTCGGAAAGAATTCCGTAAGTTGTCCTAGGTACAAAAGAAAAACTAACTTTTTGAAGTAAACTTTTGTCTTACTTTATCTTCTTTCGGTGGGAACAAAAAGATCATACTGTCCTGCCCGTTACTAAAGAACCTTGGAATTGTCTTTGGTGTCCCTTTTTTTGACCGATTGCAGCTTCTCCGGCGATCTTCAGCCAGGCTTTTTCCTCTTCATGTCTCTAGAAACTTTCGATGGCTTCATATCTTCATTTTTTTCATTTAGCCTTTGCGTTTAACCTCCTGGTGTTTGCTTCTAGGAGACTGCTGGTTCGCAAACAAGGACATCTCGACATGTCGTGCCATAACGCAGTGTGGTCGACGAGCTTAAGGTGACGATTTTTGATAATGAATGAGTTCTTTTGATTGGCTACAAAATCTCCTTACTTCACTATTTAATATTCCGTTCCACCTATTAATGCGGAAAATACAAAACAGGCAATGGTGGTTGAACACGTACAAAGCTGTAACCTCTTCTGCATGTTTCGACCATTTCATACAAGCGCTTAGTAATACAGAAATAGGTCTTCAGTACATAAAAGGTCCAGGGAAAGTCTTCTGAGCCTCACAAATTCCCTACATCCCGAATTATAAGGTTTCAGAAAATTTGACAAAATGTGTCTCAAAAAAAAAACAGCATGGCTTCAAATCTACTGCATGAATTAACGACGTTTCCTGACTACTACGGTCGATGCGCCGCAGCTGAGTTCAAGATCTGGGTCCCGTATCACCAAGCTGAGATCGAACCCACTGCGCCACAGTGTGACAATGGAAATCCACTCCCCTTAGAATTGCGTTTACAAATCCTAGAGTCAAAAGAAAAGGAGAATCAAACCAAACTTAAGGGAAATAAAATTAAAGGAAAATAAAACAAAATTTCATTTCTCGGTTGTTCGTTAGTATCCGTCAATGGCAATTCGTATTTATTTTTTTTAATTTTGTGCAAATCTCGGATATTCGCGAATGACTCATTTTATGGTTGCGGACCATAAAGTGAGCTATTTTATTTATCTTTTAATTTTCATTTTTTTTTTACTGGTTTTGTAAACTTTCCGTGTTTGTTTTTTTGGTGTTTTCTTCGAAATTTTCCTTGATTAAATTATTTTGTTCGAGCTGAAGAAGAGAGGCGGTTGTTCCCTGGAAATATTCGCACTGTGTATTTCTTCGGTATTTTCGTTTGGCCTTTCAAAATTCCATTTTTGATCGTTTTTCTTTCTTTAAAAGTTTAAGTTATAAAAATTGCCCATTGTTTGCGCATTATATTTATTATTGGAAAACATGTACAAATTTTAGGGTGAGAAGACGGATTTTTTTTTTTTTTTTTTTTTTTTTTTTTTTTTTTTTTTTTTTTTTTACACGGAATCTTTCCATGGGGAGGGAAGTTTACAGGGGTGAGCTTGTCAGAGGAATCTTGCATATAGTCAGCCCAGTATGTGATGGTCAGTAGTCAAACTGATTTGACCAAACGGGCATGAGAAATTGATGAAACAAGAAACTAAAGTTTTGTTTTTTGTGCTCGTTAAGTTAAGTCAAGTTAGGATGTTTCAGTAGCCTTTCACGATGTACCAAAGTTATTTTCATATGAAAAGCTATAGTCTACAGCTATTGTTGTATGGAGAAACAGACATTTTAGGGAAAAACCTAGAAAGTGATCCTAGGTTTAGTGAAATCTAGAAAAAACCTAGATTAGTGAAATCTAAACTTAATATATCTATTGGTATAAAAATTCCGTTTTTTAGGGATTCTGTTGCTATTGAACCGGGTCCCTCCTTACTTACAGTTCGTTACCACGAATTGTTTGATCATGTAATTAAAAAAATTATATTAAAAAATAAAAAAAAAACTTTTTTTTAATTAACGGCTTTTGTGATTAAGGGGTTATTCTTAAAGCATTGGAACAAAATTTGAACTTTAGCGTAGAGTGAGGTATTGACTAGGGGGTGAACCCCCTAAAATACGTAATAAAAATATACGAATATAGTTTGTTACGTGAGTGAATTCATAAGTTACGTCAGAACAAAATTTCGAGAAAGCCATTTAGCCAAAAAATAAATAAAATTGATATACAAATTTTGCTTGAATTATTCATGTACGATGAGCCAAAATTGAAGCTGCATTAATTCAAAAACGTCCTGAAATTAAATTACAAAAGACAAGTTTTTTTAACTGAAAGTAAGGAGCGTAATTAAAACTTAAAACGAACAGAAATTATTCCGTATATGAAAGGGGTTGTCCCCTCCTCAACGCCTCGCTCTTTACGCTAAAATTTTTTATTGTTTAAGAAAATAGAGTTGTGAGAACGAGTCAAACTTTAGCGTAGTAAAGAGCGAGGCGTTGAGGAGGGGATATACGGAATAATTTCTGTTCGTTTTAAATTTTAATGTTGCTCCTTTCATTAAGCTACTGAAACAGCCAACTTAACCTCGTTGTGTTGTGCGAAAAAAAACACATCTACACACAAGCAACGCCATCTAGCATCATCGATCAAACTCCAAATATTAGTTAAGAAATTTTTATGAAAAATGTTAGTTGTATTGTATCATTTATCTCCCTTTTCCCCTTGCTTTACATTGGCTGAAGATAGAAATATTCAGATTTGCCCAAAGGGCACTTTCTTTTAACTGGCCTGTTTTCTGCGTACTAACCTACCTTTAACTATTTTGTAGCCTATAGAAAGACTCAATAATATGCAAAACAGTGCCTGATTCCAAAACATTTTTGGTTGGATCGAAAGACAGATCAAATTTTTATCAAATTACATTTTTAATAAATTTACTTTTACCTTGTTTTGATTTCTTTTTTCTAGTTCGATTGGGAAACGCTACTGTGTTCAGGGCGTTATTAATTTTTAATTCCCATTGGACCCGTGTTAAAGCAACAAGGAATCCACTCTAAGTAGAGATAAATGCTGTATAAGAATTAACATTTTTTAAAACTAGAGACCAGATCTGGTTCAAGTAACATAAGCTATTTATTTCAAAAAATGACTATCACAAGCCTCGAAGGGCCGAATTCGCATTTCGGAGTCATAAAAAAAAATCATAGAAATAGCACAACTAAAAAAACTGGCTAAACAATGACAAAAAAAAAACAATATCAGAAAGGCAAAGCCATTCATTAGCCAAAAAAAAGAAAGAAAAAAAAGCATGAAATGTAAGAAAGTTAAAAAGGTAAAAACTAAAACAAAGAGTCAGATAAAAAATAGAGTTAAAAAGGTTTAAAAGATAACATATAAACAAGGGGGAGGGAGCAAAAGAACCAAACGGACACGAACTTGGGCATCACCAGTACCCCCCCCCCCCCCCCAAAAAAAAAAACAACAAACAAACTACTGGTTTATTTGATCAGTAATGAAGGGGACAAAGGGTTTTTTCATACCTGGAGGTTAAGCAACGGATGGGGGACAAGAAAGGGACGGGCTCAGAAACAGTACGTGGCAGGCGGTGTCTGGATGGGGAAAATGTTTACCGGGCGAGGGTTTATTATTGTATTTTATGCAAAACGGAGGCACAGCGTTCCTTTCATATACTCAAGAGTTTCCAGCTTGGCCTTTTTTAGAAGGAGTGAATATGGTACCATAGCTTCTTTAAAAATTATTCTTAGGGCTTCTTTTGAAAAGATTCAACTTTTTTTTTATTCGTCACGGAAGATACCAGAATGCCAAATTGGACAAGCATATTCAAGATGCGGGCAGACAAAGGAAGTATAGATCCTTAAAGAATGGGATGGGGGGATGTTAAATTTATTCAAGAGCTTAAGGAGAGACATGGACGCATTAGCTCTATGGACAGCATCTTTCACGTGGATATCCCACTTTAAATTAGAGAAAATTGTAACCCCAAGTAATATGAAGGAAGACATAGAAATATCTGAGGGGATAGGGTTGAGGAAAAGAGGTGAGGTTTTAAGGAAACAAATGGGCATTATCGTAGATGTAGAGTGGTTTATTCTCATGCCTAACTCCGCCGCGTCGTCTGCCATGTCACTGAGAATACTCATAGGGTTACTTACTAAGTTTCGGTAGCAAGTTTCAACAGCCATTAGGTCATCCACAAATTTCCATCTGTCGGGAAATTCCTTAGCGATACTATTTATCATGACAGAAAAAAAAGGAGAACACCTAGGAGAGTACCTTGGGGTACTCCATTGCGTACAGCGATGGGGCTGGAATAATGATTCTGATATTTGACTACCTGTGATCTGTTTGATAAAAACGAGGCAACCGATTTAACCAGGAAAGAATCAATACTGAAATCAGTTACAAGTCTCTCAACTAAAATATTGTGGTTAACAAGGTCAAATACTTTTTGAAGGTCAATGGAAATTAAATTTAGCCAGCAATTAGGTTTTTCGAGACTTTTCACAATTGAGTCAATAAGAAAAACAAGGTGATAGGAAGTAGAGGTGGATTTAATGTTCCCAAATTGTCTCAGGTCAGTAAGAGGTAGGATTTTCTCCTTTGGCCAATCTGCGAGGAATCCTTCATGTAAGTGTTCCTAATTAAATTTCCAGTCATAATTTGTTAAATTTGTAAGTCATTTTTCAACCAATTCTGAATATTCGATCATTTGCGAATTTTATCAATAGCAAAACATCAAAATCTTCCTCCCCCTCTTAATATTCCCCCTTGTATAAATAAAACAATATAAACGGGTGATTCGGCACAGCAAAAAGTATAAAAAAAATTGTATACAAGACTTGGTAGTGCATTGGTATGAGCACTTCCCTGTTGCTGTGGTAGCTTAGGTTTGAACCTTAGATAATACAACTTTCGTATTAGAAAATGTTTAAGACATTTTAGTCTAAGTGAAGACTAAGGATCCAAAAATAATAAATATATTTTTTTAAACTCATTTTCAAAATGGACAAAAAGTAGAAATATTTTTTCCGGAGAATCTATAAGTAAAAATGAGGGGTCAAATTGGATCCAGCTTAAAAAACAGTTTTCTGCTTTTTATTTCATGTAGAAAACGACTTAAAAAATAAATAAAGATTTATTATTGATGCGCCATACCTCGTTAAATAAAAAACAAACTTTCATCGCAACTAACATTAAATAAAATACAAAACTTTAAATACTTAAAGAAGACAATCAAAACAAATATTGTTGGAAACAGTTACAAGCACAGACAAAAAGAGAGTTTACTTGTAAAGAATGTTGTGACTTGAACATTTTTCATTCTTTATAGTTGTATAAAATCTCATACAAAAGAGCCAATCAGGTCTTTTGTTGTTCTTTCAACCACCAAATTCAGGAATAACCGGTTAATGATATTCTTTCGCCCAAAATTAGACACAACAACAACAGGTAAATACAACAACAGGTAAAACAATAACCAGGGTAATTTACGACCCTAAGCTTAAGGAATAATATGGGCAGGTAAAGAAAAAATATCAGACAATCTGTCGTCACGAAATAAACCAATGGAACTAAAGATCACGGTTTACCACGGAAGCATAAGTTGATAATCTCTCTTGCTGCCTTTGGTTGGAATTTAGACATCCATTCATCGATCTGCTTCTATCAGAGTTGAGTCACTTATTCATTAACAAACTTACAACAAAACTTCAACTTAGTCGCCCCTCTATTGCCAGGAAAAAAACCGGGAGAAACATAATGAAACAAATACGTTCAATAAACAATTTTAATATATTGCATTCACGTCGCCAACCTAAACAATCCCAAAAATTAGAAGCTAGGCTGGCGAGTAGTACACGATTTCAACAACTTAAATAAACAGCAAACCCAATCCAGAGACATCAACTCCAAGGAAAACAAGGGAAAGCTTATTTATTAACAAGAAATTCTCTTACATACTTTCTGAAGATACCAAACGAGTGGCAGCTCCGTGTAGACTCTGGGAGAGTCTACACAGAATGTCAACATGATATGTTCCATATCATTTTACAAGCTATCAAAGGGCTGATTTCATACCGTATTGACAGAGTATAAGGTATCAGTAAGTTACTGGAAGTGCAGAAATAATAAGTAGATTGCTCAGAAATAAAAGATGTATTCCTGCATAAGGCAGCAGGTAGCTGGCCATGCAACTTTCAAAAATTCAAAGAGGCACAAGACAGAAAATAAAGAAATTTCAAATCAAGCAAGGGTTTAAGTAGTGAACGGTTAGTGTTCTGTATAAGAGTCCATGATTTATCATACAGTTTGGGAGTGGCTTCAGTGACGAGGGAAAAGTTGACATCCGAAAATTAGAACACTATGAAGAATAAGACTAAATTAGGCTGTAGAACAGGATACTAAGAACTGATCCTGGATATATGTGTTTAAGTTTTTGAAGGATGTCCTAAAGACTTTCGAAAGGCTTCTAAAGATAGGATATTCTAAAGGCTTCTAAAGACTTTCAGTTCAATGAGGTCAATATGATGCTTGAAAGAAAGATTTTCATCAAACTAGGTATCTAGGAATCGAACATATCGATCCGTAGGTCAACTAAGTGAACCCCTCGATACGTTTATTTCATTTGAACCAGAGCAAGCCCTTGAAACTCTTGAGAAAATAAGAAAACATGACTTTCCAACAGCTAAGGCATTTAAGGCAACATTTAAGCACGTAAAACTTTCCTAGACTTAGATTATGCTGTTGATTTAAGCATCATAGAGGTTATGCGAGTTGAGGGTTATGTACCTCAGTAGAATCACTAATTTTTCTTTTCTAGAAACATCTTTTGTCTCGTCTACAAGAATAGCGTAGTAGTTAGTTGATTTACTTCTGAAATAATGTCTTGCCGCAAGGCCTTTTCTACCAGTGTAAATGCTTCGCTTTGTTATTGATGAGTGCAATAGTGATAATATCGGTGCTGAAACTTTGCCTTCAGCTTTTCGTCGCCCTTAGATATTTCCTCCATCAGTTCATTGAAATTACCCCAGTTTGCGGATGTTTCTGAATCGTATGGCCCTGCCGGCAAAGCATGGCCCTGGGACACCTCCCAAAGCATGGCCCTGCCGGCCAAAAAAGCAAAAAGCCAAAAAAAAAAATACACTTCACATGATCTTTATTTTCTTAAACCTCTTGAGACCTGAACCGACATAAGGCATTCGCTACACATCTCGCAGTATCAATACCAATTATTTTAAATTCCGCCCAAGCTGACATACAGTTCCTATGTCTTTCACTAAATCATGTTGCTTCGATAGAGCAGAACTGTCTTTCCAGTTGCAAAATCCTGTCCCGACCAAAGCCCTTTTCGCAGCAGTTCCCCCAACACTTAGCAGCCCTACTGGAAAAATGGTGGCAAGCAAAACAAAACATAAAATTCCAGTTTTTTGAGTATTCAATCCACTCGTAAGCCTTAAAGCAAAGAGCACTGAATTTCATTCCGTTAGGAATGGAAGCCGAATATACCTCAGGAATAGGTTGAGCTGGTTGGTCGTGACGCGTTGTTGAGATGTCTGTGAGAGGTTCTCAAGTGCTATTGGAACCTGCAACGGGTTCGGGGATGCGGAGCACACTTTCAGGGTGATTTTGGTCAAATATTATTCCGCATGGTTTTGAAACCGTTATTTTACGATTTTTGTAGTATTATTTCTATCTTCGCTAGTTTATACCTAGTTTGATGGCACTAAAGATTCACCTCGGTAACAAAACCACTCTCACTCACATATTTATATCTACTTACATCTACACTTAAATCTACCATCCGAATAAGAACTAAATAGATAAAAACTTAATGAGCCTTAATACATGTTAATGTTAGTTCAAAAGACTTTTGAAAAAAAAAAAACCCTGAAAATAAGCAAATTTTATCAATACAGAAAAACAAGGAAAAAATCGTTAAACATTTCGGAAACTATGATTTATTTTAGTAGTAATGTTGAGTTTCTTAGGAGTTCCGGTCTGAAAACAGTTGGAAGCACAATTTTTAGACATCAGGAAGCAAGCTTTACACTGCAAAAGTTGGTGCTTGGAGAATATTGTTATTCCTATTTAATATAAACAAACAGAAAATATAACAGTTTATTAATAGTTCAGACTTCTTTTTTTTAATTCGAGTCGCTAAACTGAACCCAGGAACTCTCTAGCTAGACTGTATATTTTTACCATTGCAAATTACTTTGATATAAATAAAAATAAAATTGGACTTTAGTTTAAAAGACAACTTTAAAAATCAGCAAGATAGTTCTGGTAAATCAAACTGAAAACAAACAATTTTTATTAAAATATAGAAACAAAAGGAAAATGGGTTAAACCTTTCAGGGATTAAAGTTCTACTTTAGAAGTAGCGCTGAGTTTCTCGGAAGTTCCACTCTGAAAAAAGTTGGAAGCGCGATCTTTAAACATCAGGAAGCAAACTTTCCGGTGCTTCTGAATTCATGAGGGAAAAACAATAACAGAGAAAAATATTCTAGACTAAAATACAAATGAAAATTTGTGCTTAGGGACTATTGTTTTTCCCACTTAAGTTAAATCGAAAGAAACTATTAAACAGAGCCTAGTCAAACAGTTCGTAATAACAAAACTGTAAGTAAGGAGCGACACAGCTTAATAGTAACCGAAACTCGAAAAAACTAAATTTTTATACCAATACATACATCAAAAGAATCCGGCTTATTCTGCTGATTCAGAATATATGAGATTTATTAAGTTTAGCGCTACCCATCAAACGCTAAGATCCAGAATTTCGAAAAAGAAGAAAAACACCCCCTAAAAGTCAAATAATCGTGATGAAAATCACACCATCAGATTCAGCGTATCAGAGAAACCTACTGTAGATATGTCAAGCTCCCATCCACAAAATTTTAGAATTTAGAATTTTTTGCCAGAAGAAAGATCACAGATGCCAGTTTATTTATTTTATTTTTTAATTTGTTTGTTTTTCCCAGGTTTGATCGCATCGAGCCAATAGTCATGGGATATTGGGAGAGGGCTCATTGAAACGGAAATTAAAAGTTCTAGTGTCCTTAAGTGACCAAAAAGATTGGATGGCAACTAGCCCCCTTACCACGCCCCACCTTTTCCCTAAAATCGCCCGGTCAAAATTTTGAGACAGCCATTTTATTCAGCACAGTTGAAAGGTCCAGCAGCAATGCCTTGGGGATAACAGGAACCCCCACAGACCCTGGGGAAAAGCCTGTAAGTAATAAATCTTGCCCATCCCCTGGGGAAAGGCCTGTAAGTAATAAAATTTGCCAATTCTTCAAAATGTAGTGTTTGTTTTTGTTTATTATACAGACATTTTTCGGGGGGGGGGGAAATTTCCTTCGGGGAAAATTTTCCGTGGGGATGGAACTTTCTGGGGGTTGAAATTTTCATAGGCAATTTTACATTGGGGGAATTTGTGAGAATTCCTGTATTAAATTCTTTTTATTCACCTTACTTTCTCTTTGTCTACTTAATTTTACACGTGAAGATGTTAAGGGAAATTCTCCAGGGGAAATTTTTTACCGGGCCAGAACTGTCTAGAGAATCTTACCGTAGAGGGAGGATTTTATAAGGGAGAAATTCTCCACGGGGGAATTTTCCTTGGGATGAATTTTTCAGGGGTAACTTTCTGCAGGAGCAACTTTCTACTAAGGGGTTGGGTGGGCATTTGCGGGGGAATTTTCCCAAAGAGGAGGGGATTTCTGGAATAATTAAAAAAAATAATCAGAAATTAAAGTCTTTTTTAAATGAAAGTGCGCTAAAAAAAAATTTCATCCAGAATCGTCTACAAGACGTTTTCGGGGAGAATTTTTCAGCTAAAATAGATTTGTCTGGGGAGAACATGGGAATAACTTCCCTTGGAGGAAATTTCCGAGGGGAAAGGAATTTTCCATAAAAGGGAATTCGGATTTCCCGGCATTAAATCCAAAAATTTGAAATTAAATATAAAAAAACAATTTTTTCAACTGAAGAGATGGAGCAACATCAAAACTTAAAACGAACAGAAATTATTATGTATATGAGGGGGATTACCCCCTCCTCAATACCGCACTCTTTACGCTAAAGTCGATTTTTTTATCCCAATTCTTTAAGAACGACTCCTAAAACACAAGGGCCGTTTAATTAGAATAATAATAAGCTTTAAAAAAAACTTTAGCGCGAAGAGGGAGGTGTTGAGAAGGCGGCCCCCTCTTATACGCAATAATTTCTGTTCTTTTTAAATTTTGACGCTGCCCCTTACTTTCAGTTGAAAATCTTTTTTTTTTATCTAATTTATATAAACAAAAAAAAACCGTGTCAGAGCAAAAAGTGGCGGCTGTTTTTAAATAAAGAACCTTTTTTTTGACAGATGAATTATAGAAAAAATAAGAGTGGACAAGGGGCGTGCGCAGCTGTGTTGGCCTCAGGCTGCAGGGTGCCGCCGTGAGTTTTTAGTAGTAGTAGTGTGTCAGATAGTTAACATTTGGAAAATGTCATTAACCCAAAACATAGACAAAAGTTTGACCTTTGGGGCTACTGTTATTCCGGCTGAAAATAAATCAACAGAGAATACATACAACATAAAAAAAACGGGAACAAGGGATGTCGGATGTTCACATATAAACACAATTTTTCACGATTTGAGAGCGATGTATCGTACCATAAGAATTTTATTTCCAGCTGAATAGGTTCGGGACGCTTGAAATATTCCTAAATATCTACTTATTGATTACCTATTAATACCTGTTACGAGATGCCGATACCTGTTACGAAATAGTCTATACTTCCAATATCACCATCCCATCATCAGATGTTATCAAATAAACCACATTTTTATACATTTTGAGAGAGATATACGATGAATGATTATGGGCACCCCAATTGACACTTGAGATGTTTCTAGATAGTTTCTAGATCCATGTACAAACATAACATACACCCATCGTCAAGTCTAACGGAGCAATTTCAGATATAAATACAGCTGCTATAACTTTGCGTAGCAGTTGTTAATAAATAAAACACGCAGTGCATACTTTTCACAGTTTGGTACTAATGCACAATAAATGGCTGTCGTTGCTACTGGACCACTGTATATATAATTAGGCAGTAAGTTTACCGCAGATGATTTCTGGCTCTTCATTCTCGGTGTGAACAAAAAGCTCCTCCCACTTATTTCTGCATTAGCGGGTTAGTGTGTATGCGCCAATCAATGAGAAATGGTTCGAAATTGTATTATTCGTAATTGCGAAAGCAGAAAAAAACTTGGTGAGCCGGCCAAGTGGTTTGCAACTGTCCCATCTCACAGGTATGACTTAATTTATATACAAATTATGATTTTAATCTATTATTCATGTACAGTGGACTTAACTGATTGGCCTATGTAGGATTTCTAAAAAAGGGGACGGGGGGTTGATGAAATTTGTGACAATAAGGAATTTTTTTTCTTCTAATAACTGGTGGAATAGATGTGATGGTTTCAGGGGCGGATCAAGAATTTTTTTAGGGGGGAGGGGCGCAAAATAGGTTGATCCGATAAACTTACGTTAGGAGCAAGTTTAATTAATGCAAACTTTAGTTAATTAGGTAAATTAAACCACTTTAGACTACGTTAGGAGGGGGGGGGGCACCCCCTCCCCCCCCCCCCCCCCCTCAGGATCCGCCACTGGATGGTTTATAATTTTTTTTACGTCGTGATATTTATTTTCTCAGATTGTAGCTCCTGTGAAGCCTGAAAAAGGCTAATTACCTGTTTTGGCGGAGAGCCGAGATGAGACTAGTTTCGTTTTCAATCAATGTTTTCGTATGAAATGGGCAGACCTTTTCTGAACTTTAAAGAAAAACACCTCTATCTGAAAATCTTTGCACTTTGTGAATTTAGATAGCGATAAGGGTTCCTGATTGAGACCAATTTTAGGACTTGGGTTCTAATTATTGGTTGCTGTGGTAAAAGTTGCCACAATAGCCCTATCCAAGAAAATACCAAACGTCTGTTAAGAAGCGTTTTTCGAAAAATTCTTAGGGAGTTTTCAGAAAATTGAAGGACATAACACATTTTAGTGGCAGATCCAAAATTTTACGGGGCTTTACGCTAGAAAAGCTCTGATCTCAGTTCCTGACAGAAAAACGATTGCAAAGCTTGAAAAAATGCAAAGTGTCGACAAACGCTAGGATTATCCTGGTTCAAATCATAGCATACAAGCAGTGAGTATCTATTGAATTCTGATCCTTTATGTTCCCTGGCAGCTTTCCAAGACGGATTACCAGACTATTTATTTGGCAGTGTATAATGTGGTCAAACAGGTTTTTTTCTGTTTTTGTTGTCAATTGCACAATGAATGTACGTCATGAGTTCACGTGCACATTCTTAAAAAAAACTGGTATGATATAAAGTAGTCAAACATGTTTTGGGAGCATGCACGAAATTATGTAACTCAACCGAACCGGTTTTTCGAGGTAACATCCGTTTTTTATGAGCCAATCAGAGAGCGGAGGTTACTCCATATACGATAACTTGATTTGTGGTTGGGATTTGAATAAAAGGACTGATTTTCATTACAATTCATATTAGTAAGAGAATTGAATTCAAAGAGAATAGTTTATTTGAGAGGATATTAGTGGAGAAAAAATGAGTGGTGCATTTACATTATTGGAGATTAATGATGGAGCCGACAGCAGCAGCAGCAACGATATACGAGTACCCAATGTGGCTGTGGAAATAACCGCTGGCTGTAGACTATGCCTTGAATGGGACACTATGTATGCTAGATACGTGATATCATTAAGCAAATTTAAACAGGAGGAGCAACTATGTTTTGCTGGAAAAGTGAATATTCTCCATATAAATAAACTTCGGTCAGCATTAGATGTCCTATCGAAATATATTGATGAGAACAAAATGCATCAGTGAATACTATTATTGTAATTATGTTCAATAAAATTGTTTCTAAATCAAAGATATTTTTCTTTCTATAGTAGACTAGCGTATATTTTTAGAGTACAAAAAGAAATTCTGGTTAGTCTGAAATTGGTTGTGAGAGAGTTAGGACTCTAAGAAATGGATAGATTTGAGAAAGAGCGAATCATGGGGAATCTAGTGCTTACGGAAAAACGTTTGATTCTAGATGACGATTTTCTAGAGTTGTCTATTCAAAGGAAGATATTTTCTCGGGGAATGCTTGTCGATATAATGAAAAGTGATTCTCCATCATTAGACTATTGTATGAAGCTTCTACGTCGTGGTCCAAATGCATTTACACAATTTATTGATATATTGATCACGACACGGCAAAATGATATTGTGGATATGCTTTTAAACACTAGTTTAGAAATTTAGGACTTTTTTCATGAGAAAGATGGTGCTCAAGGATGATTTACTCCTCTCTCTCTCTCTATCTCAGACAATTTTGTTGTTGCTAGCTCAGTTTCACTGTGGCAGTGAGAGTGTCAACACATGAAAAAATGTTCCATACATGTCCCCTATGTATGTACACACTGGGCAGCTGGTCATCATTTGAGAATTGCACAATGATTGACGAGTATGATGAAAAGTGTAGATTATGCAACCCGTGTAAATTGCACAGAGGATATGCTGTACAAATTAAAGGTTGTAATTCCTGTCTTGAAGAGGTGTGTGACTCTCATCCTAGAGGGCACCTATGTTCCAATTGCCATTATGATAAATGTAATCAGTGGGAGAATACATATCCCGGAATGATTGGAAAGAATCCTAATCGTGATTTTAATTTATTGCTACGAGATTGGTATCGTCGTGGTTTTAGATTGTTCTGGGAGGAGCCGGGTCAACGATTCAACTGCTGGAACAACAAAAGAATATGGTTTCTAGGTCATCGTTGTGAAGACAGTGGGTGTTGCGATTATAAGCCCACTGATTTTTATTTGGCTGTGACGGAATGTGATTCGACACCTGAGGACACTGTTTGTGAAATTGCTTCAAATAAGCAAATTGAAACATGTGAATTCTATAGAATGAATGAGAATAGTATCATTGACTATACAAAGAGATATGACAAGTGTGAAGTTACACTCTACTGTAGAAAATGTGACCCTGACATTGCAGTACATCAGGATCAGTACACTGTGAATTCAGATAATCTACCTGCACTAGTTGTTGTCGACAAATACCTATACCTAGTAGAAGATGAAATCTAAAGAGTAGAAAAGTCGTTTTATCATGTATATAAATTTTTTATTAATAAACGATTTCACATACATTTTTAGAACATTTTATTCGTAGGGCACTAAAATCAATATTAAATACGCTTGTAAGTATATTTTCCACTAGAAAGTCGTTCAATCGAGGTAAGTCAACGTAGATGTCGAGAAACTGCTTGTAGGTGTAGCCACGACATCTGAACATGAAAAAGAGAAGTACATGAAAGCCACATGTCTTAGTCGTTAAATCCTGTACTCTTCGTTGATTTTGAATAATGGTTTTCCCACTGCTTTCAATAAAGTTGCTGATGTATGGAGTGTAGAATTTATACGATAGGCTAAGAGGATCAAAAAATTCAATATTCTTCGCTGTTTGAAAGATGCATAGCCAATGGCCGGTCTTCAAAGTCGATGGACTGCTATTAACAATGATTAGGGTATTGTTAACACTTGGAATTTTTTCAATGAAGTCCGAAGGTATGCAATAGGACTTGTACTGGGACATGTATGGATCCATACTAAATACGTTGATTATTTGGTTTGTGTTCATGGTGCTAGGTATAGTAGAACACTGCCGTCGGGTGTGATTTCCCAATAGGTTTCAAATTGACTCAATGATATTAGCGTGGTACTCTCAGTCAAAGCATCGGCAAATGTACACTCTAAACGCACATTCCCTGTTCGTACTATGCTCATATCCTGAGTCCCCGACAAGTCCAAAACAATTACCCCATGATTTTCAGAATTCTACTAGACCTAGCACCATGAACACAAACCAAATAATCAACGTATTTAGTATGGATCCATACATGTCCCAGTACAAGTCCAAAACAATTACCCCATGATTTTTTGAAAACATTGAATCGGTTATTTCATTTTTAAATAGTTGAGAGTCATGATCTAGGGATTGCATGGTCAACTCGTACAGATTTCTATAGGATTTTTTGTCAAATGATAGAGTGTACAGTGGAATACCATTCACTTTGCACACAAGGCTAGCTAAACCGAAAAAATTAAAGTCATGGGGGGATTCAGTCCAGGATCCAACGGCACTGCCACTCTTCACAAAGGCCAAAGCCAATTTTGATGGGATTTCTCCATTGATAAATGATGAATCGCTATAGCTACGAGAGCCGGTGGCAATGTGACGTTGATTGGTGATCGTATGGGGGACAAGAAGTTTAATGTTGTTGCCATTGGCTCTTAGCTTTTCCACTGCCAATGCAACAGAGCTCATAACTTGTTGTTTTCGGACGTGGAGAGTTGCCGATGGTATAATGACATTTGCATCGGGTGCTGCAGGAAGTGTTTTTCTCAAAATGAAATTCGATGGGGCCAGCTGTAGCTTTATGTCAATCTTGAAATTAGGGGGTAACCATTGGGATATATTGAATATCTCATGATTTAATTTTCTAACCAGATGATACTCTTGGGTCACCGCAGTAGTCAACTCACCGTCAGTATCAACACCTGATCGATATTCATAGCCCAATGATTGTCCTCTCAACTCCTTGTATGCCTTTGGTGTCATCATCATAAATTATATGTAGCTTGCATAGTTTGATAAATTATTGCTAGTGCTCACCAATGTTCCATTAATAAATACATTAATTTGTTTGAATAGGTTGTGTAGAATAAAGTTCTCGTAGGAGAGACCTTCGGCAGCATTTGGAGTTGTATTATCTGACTTTTTCTTCACCGCAACATTTAAATCAATAAATGTTGATGACAAATCAATGAAATAGTCTTCATTGGAAAAAATTTGAAAGTGTATATTTTCCGAGAGGGGTTGCTGGGGATGAAATTGTTCATAGTAGCCATACTTGACACTGAAATCAACATTTTCAGCATTGAATAGATTCAATGAGGAACTGATTGATGGATATGATTCCTTGTGGGGGAGATAAGTCATCTTAAGAGAAGAAATCCTTCTTTGATCTAACAATCTCTTTCTTTTTCTTCTTCTTCTGCTTATTGGTCTTCCTTGTTTTATTCCTCAAAGTCCTTGTTGATGTCCTTCGCTTCCCGCCTGGGTGGAGACTGGTGAGTGAATGACGCACATGCATCCTTTTCAATCCCTCCCCATTTTGCCGAGATTTTAATTGCTCACCAACGGCTCTTGCTGAAGATCTAATTTTTTCCTTAATACTCTCCTTGAAATTCTTGCCCGACCCCCAGTCCTGTAGTGTGGAGGCAGCAAAATTTTATGCAGCAGGCACAATTTATTTTCTGGCAAGGGGTAGTGCAGAACGAAATAGCCTAGCAAACCAGCTACCAAGCCCATAGACAGACATTGTAGTACGACTCTTGTAGTAGTCCAATCCATTGCCTATTTGACGTAGACTCAAAGCATCAACATAGCAATCGATATCGGGGCAGACAAATGGAATTCTTCTATTGTTCATTTTAGGTGATTGTGCTATCGCCGACAATGGGTCGAAAATGACATGTAATCACTGCTAAGCCTTTTGTTATTGCTAGAGGATCACCCAATTCACTTCTTAGTGTTAACTGACAGAGTTCCAAATACGAAGTGTTTACAGGAACATACTGAAGATGCTTTATATTATAGTGATGAACAAGTTCATGAGTTGTTTTTCGTTCAAGAACACGTAGGAGGGGGACATTTGAATTACCGACTCTCGATGTTTCCACAAAGGATGCATAGAGAAATATGCAAGAGTCCGAGGCGAAACCAGGTGGATAATCAGCAAAAATAACTTGATTCATCCCGTAAACGGCACCAGCATTTTTCCCATTGATCATATTCAGTTTAAAGCCAAGAACGTCTCTCAGATTATCATTGAGAATAATTATTTCAGTGTCAACAGGTGAGGTAATGTAAATCCTATCGTGTTCCAATGAATAATTAAAATGGAATTTACCTTTCCTACGATATGGGATTTTTCTATTGATTGTACAACACAAATCTGTCATATTATCGTATTCAATATATTTCAATTTGGCATGTGGATATTCGCTAGATTTAAGTGCTTCAACCCATTCATAGTCGACAAAGAGTGTCCAATCGAATGGTATAACTTTTATATCATACACACGATCCTTTCTCAGGAAGTCATGGGTATTTTTGAGAATACAATAGACAAGAGCCACTTTATACGCACCGTCAAATTTGATGGCGGGGGAGAGTTTTGTCCAAAAATCACTTGTCGTATTCACGTCGTTATAGAGAGGATCGGAAACATTGGACATAAAAGTTACATAGAAATCATTGAGCATTGTCAATATCTTCAACACCGATCCAAGAATCAAAATCAGAGTTGTATCCTAGCCACCGAACAAGTAACTGTTTCTTACCCCTGCGAGTACGAGTCTTTAATATCTTTTCAATTTGATAGATTTCACTATTATTTTTAACTTTTTGTAGTTCATAGTCATAAAAGCCGCCGAGAATCTCTTCATCTTTGGTATCGCGCAAACGATAAGTTATGGGTTTAGTGTCTAGGATTTTTTCCACTTTAAAAAGTTCGGTGGACCACAAGTAATTCCCCTTTTCAAAAACAATAGTTGTCCTATTAATTCGAACAGTATCACCAACATTGAATTTATTTTTCTTCTTGACAATCGTTTCATTGGAATACTGTTTAAGAAAGGTGTCAATTGTATCATGATCAGAATGATGAACTTCCGTTGGCGTAGAGTTGGACAATGATCGATGACGTCGTTGATTATAAATCAACATGATTTTATCTAAATCATGAATAAAAGCCGGTGTACTTTTCAATGTACAATATCTTGAAATTAAAAGTCGAATAGTTCTTATCAATCGTTCGGCCAATGCAGCCTTTATAGGACTATGAATATAATAGAGCAGTGTACTATATTTCACTAGTACTTTTGCAACATGGGGATTAACAAATTCACTACCACGATCCGTTTGAATTTTTTTATATGAATCCTGTTCGAGAATACTTTCAATGGCCTGAGCAACTTCAACGCCTCTCTTTGATCGCAATGGAATTGCATATGCATAGCGACTAAAAACACTGATTGCAAGTAGAATTTACTTGTACGGTGTATTGTGACGTCGTTGAACCTCATCTAGAGTCAGGAGATCTGCTTGCATTATATGCAATGGGAAAAA
>JAQQPU010011557.1:11288-27720 GCA_029168905.1 Artemia sp. Kazakhstan ARC1039 | reverse complement strand
GATTGGCTTGAGAATAATCCATTGAGTGTTTCGGATTTAGGATTAGGGGTACTTCACAGGGATTTTGATATGTGGGTAGATGATGTTTTTCCGAAGGTTAATTATAAGTGCCCAGTGGATTTACATACTAGACTGGCACCGGATAAACTTGGCATTTTTCATCTGAATTGTCAGGGGTTAAATAGTACATTGGATTATTTGTCGGAGGTGTGTATGCTATCTGATTTTCATATTCTTGCACTTACTGAAACATGGCTAATGAATAATAATTCTGGACTATTAGATATTTTAAATTATAATATGTATGTTAAAAACCGTACTCCGCACCAGCATGGAGGACTTGCCCTGTATATTAGAACTGATTTGAATGTGAAGGTTAAGGATATTTGTCCGTTAATAGAGAGATGATTTTTGAGTGTTTTGTTGCGGAGGTTGATAAGAATGGTGACCCATTTTTTATTGCTGTTTGTTACCGCCCCCCTTCAGCTAGTGTAGATTGTTTTTTAGAATTATTAGAGCAACAAATGGACCTTCTAACTCGTAAGAACATGCCGTGTTTTGTGTGTGGAGATTTTAACATTGATTTGAAATTGTTAGCATCTAACTTAAAAGCCCGGAATTTTTTTGAATTTAATGTTAAGTTATGGGATGCATCCTGCTGTAAATATTTGTACTAGAGTGACGGAGTCATCTTCATCTCTAATTGATAATGTATTTTTGAATGTTCCCCGTGATTCGTCGAGTGTTGTGTTAAATGATTAATTCCGGGTATATTGAAGAATATTAATATTGACAGTGATGCTTGCCCTAAGCCTAAGAAATTATTAGTTGATTCAAATACTATATAAGATTTAAGCTTAGGATAGAACAGTTAGATTTTAAATTTTTACAAGAAAAATTAGATTTAAATTTGAAGTTTGAGCTTTGGTATGGTAAGATTAAGGATACGTTTTTGGAATGTTGTGAAGTGTCAGGAATACAGAAGAGAAGTCTCCGAATAAACCTTGGATTATCAAGAGTTTGTTACAGTCAATTAATAGAAGACGTTTTTATATAAGTTGTCAACAAGGAGTAATGATCCTCATGATAAAGTAATATATAGAGTTTATAAAAGTAGGTTAAATTCTGTACTCCGAGATGCTAAGGTAGAATATTATAAGGTTAAGTTTAAAAAAGTTGAGGGTGACCCGAGTAAGACTTGGAAATTGATTAAGTCGGTGACTTGCCCTGGTAGCGTCTTGATCCGTCCAGATAATATAGGAATGAATAATAATGTTGTAGATAAGATGTGGAATCACTTCGCTACTATTGGACAGCATGTGTTATCATCGGTGCCAGTATTTGATCAAGATGGAGATTTTCGTCAGTTCCTACCTGAAGATTGTGATGTGTCTGCGTACCTTAAATCTGTAACTATTGATGAATTATTTGATGTTATAAAAAATATGAAAAATGGTGCATCAGGAGGCGATTTTATTTCATTGAAGGTTTTGAAGTCAATTTTACCTGTTATATCTAGACATTTTTTAGGACTGATAAATAATTGCTTAAAAGCTGGAATATTTCCCGATTGTCTAAAGTGCGCGAATGTTATCCCGATATTTAAAGGAGGGGATAAGAATTGTTTCAGTGATTATAGACCGATTTCTTTACTGTCATTTATTTCTAGAGTGTTTGAAAAGTTGATTCATAGTAGGATGGTAGGTTATTTCGAGAACAGACAATTTTTTATTTCTAGTCAATTTGGGTTTAGGAGTCATCATTCTACAGAGCATGCTGTTTTGTATTTAACAACTTTTATTAATGATGCTTTAGACAAGGGTCTGAAGATAGCTTCGATTTTCTTGGATATTACTAAAGCATTTGACTCTGTTGATCATGATATACTAGTTCAAAAGTTATATAGTAATGGTATACGTGGTGATTTTTTAAATGTGATAGTTAGTTTTCTTAGTGGAAGGACTCAGTGTGTCGTGATGAACGGAGTTACATCTAAAATTGAACATATTTCGATTGGAGTACCCCAGGGTTCCATTTGGGCCCTTTGTTGTTTTTGGTTTATATTAATGACCTTTGTAGAGCTTCAAGTAATGTGTCTTGTTCTTTAGACCTCGATACTTACGGTACTAAAGGAATTCTACCATGTTTTGCTGATGATGCTCATTTTACTGTAGCTGCTAGAACTGAAAATGAGTTGATGACTATATTGAAACAAGGTATTTCTTCGATTGAAAAGTGGATGCGAGTGAAAATTCTACCGTTGGCAGGAATATGCGTATTCTATAATGCTCTGTTTACATTTAAATATTTAGCTTCGGAGTTACCATCATGTTTTTCAGGAATGTTTAGTCTGGCGTCTACTATTCACGATCATTTGACAGGATCTTTTCAGTTGGTGTGAAGACCAGCTATGGTCACGTCTAGGTCTAGGTTTTCAATTCACCATGTTGTTCCGTTAGTTTGGGAGAGTTTGCCGGAGGATTTGAGGAATGTTGGGGTTTGCAGGAATTTCGTAAGTTGCTAAAGAACCATTGTTTTGATATGTATATTTTGGATGGATTATTCTATGCCAGTTAAGTTATGTTTTTGAGGAGGGTTTAGTTGCAGCTGAATATGATCATAATTATTATAATTTAGTTGGGTGTTGTTTGGAGGTTCGTTGGTTTTTGGGTCCGGTAAGTTGAGCTCTAATTATGTTTTTTTTTTCTTTTTTTTTGGTTTTTTGGTTTATTAGGAGGGTTTTCTGCTGCACAAGCATGCTTCAGGGAATCGATGATGCATATATATATTTTTTTAAATAAACCCAGTGTTACTTAAGGCAATCCATAAAACCACGGTACCAATTTTTACCTGTAATTCCTCCACTGTCTCCACTGCCTTTGCAGTTCCGATATCCGGTACTTTTATGCTCTTAATAATGGCATAAGTGTATGCAAATTTACACGCTTCTAGGGGAATACAGTCGAAAGCATTATCGTTTTCCCCTAAGTTTTTAGTCTTTTTTCTTGTTCCTCTGTAAATATTTATCATGTGTTGTAACAGGGTGTAAATAAATTCAGGTCGAGATTTTTTAGAGGGATATTCAGCTTCTCAACTTTTTTTATGTAGTCTTGCCGCGTTCCTCTAGGGACAGCCAAGGTACTTCCAGAGAATCCAACTGATTTCTTGTAGAATAAGACAGAAAAAACTGCAATTTTATTTTCTTCTGGATCACAGCCGCATCTCTTTCTTTTCTCTTCTGTTTTACTTTTAATCATCTTATCTTGAATGAAATTTAACAGGAAAAAATAGAACTTCAGTTCGCCTACTGTTCTGACAGGATTAAACAACGCCAGAAATAACACAGTTTTGGGTTTTAAGCTTGCCTTCAACCTTTAAATATGCTGTTTACACAGCTTTTACAAGCATAGCCCACTTTTGGAGACATTGGTACGGTATGCCGAATTTACCCTGGGTATTGTGGCCGAACATGGGAGGACACTATCCCACGGGATGAAAAAATACTAACAGCAAACTGGTGAAGATGGCACGTCTTGGAAGCTGCCAAAAACAGGCAAATAATAAGAGAATACAATGTGAGTTTACAACGCGAGTTTTCTAGTATTCGTAATAAGGCGTAGGCTTTCAGATAAAATTGAACAAAATTCCAGAGTTAATCACCATAAAACCTGATCGATCTGATATTTTTGGTAAAAGTATTAATTAAGGTCAGACATTTTAAAAACAAGCACTGCCATCTTTCAGAGCGTTTATAATCCACCAGAAGCCCCATAGGTTTTTATATTGGAACTGTTTGTTGGCTAAACGTGGGCCGATCTCCCCTATACCAATTTTGATATTTAATTTTGCCCAACTGTAGACTTTTGAATTGAATTCTTAGAAGAGGCTGTAATCTAACCATAATTTGATTTGTGTCAAATCGCTTTTTTGGTGTTTATGTTGGCTGGAAATTGGAAGTAGGATAGTGGGTCTCTTATGTTATACTGTTGCAGAAAAAGTAGAACTTGGAAAATGTTAAAGGCCGAGTTTTAGTGAAATATAGAATGACTAGTTTCTGAAGACCTATATTCAAAGGACCTCGGGAAGTATTAGTAAGATCCCTCCCCCCTCCATCACAGAAGCGGCTGCCCCCCCCCCCCTCTACACAAGATGCTGATTACGCCCATGGACAAGAAGACTGAATGCAAATTTTATGGATGTTGCTTACATTAAAGACGTATTCTAACTCTTATGTAAAGAGAACTCAAATTTGGAAAGGGGGTGGTTAAAAAAAATAGACCTATTTTATGGAAAGTAAAGTCAGTTATGCAAAATCATTGTATTTTAAGCTTTACACAGAAAGCAGAAAGATTTGATTGAGCTCTTTCTATGCGAATTGTTCAAATATTTTCTGATAATAGAATTTTGTAGATCAAAACTAAGAGTGCAATTGTGTAATTTCTCAGACCCAGGGCGGCAATTCTCAATCTTGACTTGTGTGCAGCCTTAACTCACATTTTCACTATTATATCATGCAGAAAAGAAAAAAAAAATCCACGAATTTTACAAACTAGGTAGGACAAAGATCCCACCTGATCTAAGCCGAGGCTCCGCGGTTACATGGAACACTGTTTGTATCTATAAATTTTTTTTCTTGGAAATGGCTTCATCTTTTTTGAAAATTGGCACTCTGAGATTTTCTGGCCTGAAAAAACGATCTAGAGAGCTCACAAATTTGAGAAAAGTTGTATAGAGACGTAATTTTGGGAAAAAATCACATGAGTGACGTCATATTTATATACATTTCAAAAGCATAATTTACACTATAATTATCTCCCCCCCCCAAGAGTAGTCACATCAGTTTTCGTATCTGTGACGAATTGAAAATACACAAGATAACAAATGACTCTGATTAGCTACAGAAAAAG
The DNA here is from genome assembly GCA_029168905.1 of Artemia sp. Kazakhstan ARC1039. Classification (NCBI taxonomy): domain Eukaryota; kingdom Metazoa; phylum Arthropoda; class Branchiopoda; order Anostraca; family Artemiidae; genus Artemia; species Artemia sp. Kazakhstan ARC1039. The sequence continues at coordinate 22,813 of JAQQPU010011557.1, read as the reverse complement.
GTATGGAACAAGGAACGGCAAAAATCCCATTGATTTACAAAGGAAACTGTTGCGCAATGAAATCTGCAGTTAGAAGAAAATGAGAATTGCAATGGAATAATGGAACGTGTTAGCTTGCGGGAGTCTGTGAAGCAGAAACAGGAATGGAAAACTAAATTTACGTCTGAGTTACTTAATGCAATTGAAATTTAATTTTTTCCCTTAAATGAAGCAGTGTTATTTTAGTATTTGCAAAGATACACAGGAAAGATAAAATGCATTCGTGCCTGAATTTCTCAACCACCCTAGAATTGCGTGAAGTTATTTTGGTGTCTGTGAAATGATAAAAACGAAATAAGAAATGAATTCTTGCTAGAAAAAAATCATGTGAGTGACGTCACATTTATATACATTCAAAGAGCAAAATTACATCATTTTTTCCCCTAGCATGGTATCTATGATGCTTGCAAAATTACATAAGATGATAATCGACTCCTAGCAGCTAAAGAAAAAGGCATGGAGCAAGAAACAGTAAAAAGCACATTTAATTCCAATCGAAAATGTTGCACAGCGAAATCTGCAGTTAGGAGAAAAAGCAAAATGACAACGGAATGAAGGAACGTGTTAGTTTAGTGTGTGTGAGTCTAAAATTGATAAACAGAAAGGACGAATTAATTTTCTTATCTGTGATACATGCAAAATTACATAAGATGACAAACGACTCGTTTTGACTTATTTTGATTCTGAATATCGCTTGTCTTCTAACCGCACAATTCTTTGTTCTTCATTTTCATTTTTGAAAGTGAATTCTTATCTAACCACATGTTTCATTGTTCTTCACTTTCCAAGTAAATACGCTAACTAATTGGTTGACCACCATAACGTCTGTGGCCGTAACCGCCTGTGACCTTGGCTGGGGTGAGCGGTGAAAGGTAAATAGAAGGATGGTTTAACTATTTTGCTCCTTTTATAATAAATTTTCTATATTATTCTTTCCCTTCCTGAATTTTTTACTTGTTTCCTTTTGTTTTCCTTTTTGAATTTTAATTGATCAGGCTCTCCCTTTCTGACATTGAGGAAGGAGGAATTAATTTTCAGTATCTGTGACATATAAAAAATTACATAGAAAGACAAATGAACAACTAAAGAAAAAAAGGCATGGAAAAAGAAATAGCAGCAAATTATTTTGAATTGGAAACGAAAATGTGACTTAACTAATTAGAATTTCTTGATTAGCGTATATTTGGCTCTAGGTACCCTCCTATCAAATTCCAGGTAAATGCACTTGAGTGTGGACGGTAGGTGGTGCTCAGAAACGGTTGGTTCAAAAAGATACAACTTGCCAATCGTTTGAGATATGAAAGGCGAAAGAAGCTGATGGAGGGACTAAGGGCCTGCTAAAACTAAAAAATAGTACGATAATTATGCTATTGCGTAATTTAGATATTTCAGAAGTTACTACTAGTACTTCTAACAACTCACGACAGTACCAAATCGCCTGAGCCCTAAACAGCTACGCATGCTCTTTCTCCTAATCAATTCGAAGCCTCCCTCTTTACACCCTCTTAGGAATTTCCCGTTTCCTATAAATCTTTCTTTACGCCATCCTTCCAAGTCAACCGCGGTCAACCAAGTCAACCAAGAAAACCGGCTTTCCGTTTAGCCCTAGACGATTGGCGACAAATAACAATCTTTTGCAATTACTACTACTCCTAACAACCCACCGCAGCACCAAGCCACCTGAAGCCAAAATAGCTACGCACGATCCTCCTCGATCCCAGTCTTTTCAAAGCCTCCTGTTTTACTCCCTCCCAGGAAGTTCCCTTTTCCTTTAAATCTTTCTTTATTACGTCATCCCACCACAGACGAGAACGACCTGCTTTCCGTTTCACCCTAGACGGTTGGCCGAAAAGAACCATCGTTGGAAATCCGTCATCCTTCATCCACACAACGTGCCCGAGCCCCCTCAGCCTTACGTACAGCCTACTGTTTGAAATACGGACAGTTAGCCGGGCGCCCAGAACAATTTGTAAGCAGTTTCTCGGAAAAAATATAGCAAATTTTCTTCCGCTTTTCGGAGTGCCCATATATCAGAAGCCTTATTTGACCACTGTCATCACTGTAGCTTCTAATATTTTAATCTTGGTTTGCAGACTTAATTTCCTGTTCTTCCATACCTTTTTTATAACTGTGAAAAAAACGCCCTGGGCCTTGGCTATTCTACTTTTAACATCTTCACTGCTCCCATCGTCTTTACTAATAATACTACCAAGGTAAGTGAAGCTGCCCAACTGATCAATGTTTTGGTTACCCAACGTAGATATGTTCTTATACCACATTGGCCTGACATAACATAAAGAAAGAAAAACGAGCAAAATGGGGTTTTTATAGTTCAAATGAAATACTGAAAAAACACAACAAAGCGAATATTTCTAGGGGAAAAACGCCTCTCTTCTTCAGCGCGAAACAAAAAAATATATTCAATGAGAGTGCCGAAGAAAATAACAACAAAATAAAACGCGGAAAGTCAATGTGAATGTGAAAAACCAATGAAAAACCAGAAAATTAAAAGATGAATAAAATTCAATAGAAGCCAAAAATTATAAGCATTAAAGCCAAATAAGTAACGACCATAAAAGTGAGTCATTTACCAATATCCGCGATTTGCAAAAAATCAAAAAATTTGAACCGTCATCGACGGATACTAGCAAACAATTGAGAAATAAAAGAAAAACATTCATTCACTCAAAACAAAACGAACCAGCAAATGAATGAGTTGGAGAGCTGACTCAACTGATTCCTGATTTGAATAATTTCATTCCTTGTAGACGCTCTTTGAGACTTAAGGGGTTGTTGACGTGTCTGATTAAGTGATTGGGAAAGTGGTAAAAGGTCTATATCTGGGACTACTAAAATATCGGCGTCTCTTTTGAGAATTATTAAATAAAAAAAAAAGTTTTTTTAACTGAAAGTAAGGAACGACGTTAAAACTTAAAACGAACAGAAATTATTCCGTATATGAAAGGGGCCGTCCCCTCCTCAACGCCTCGCTCTTTACGTTAAAGTTTTTTATTGTTTAAAAAAATAGAGTTGTGAGAAAGTCAAACTTTCAAACAGTAAGTTCGTGGTAACGAACTGTAAGTAAGGAGCAACCCGGCTCAATGGTAACCGAAACTCTAAAAAACGGAATTTTGATACCAATAAATACATCAAAAGCATCACATTTTAATGCTGATTTCAAATATATAAGTTTTATCAAGTTTAGTCATACCCATCAAAATTTACGTGCCTGAGAAAATTTGGCTGATTTTCGAAAAAAGGAGGAAAGACCCCCTAAAAGTTATAGAACCTTAATGAAAATCAAACCATCATATTCAAAGCATAAGAGAACCCTACTGTAGATGTTTCAAGCACCTATCTACAAAAATGTGGAATTTTGCATTTTTTGCCAGAAGAAAGATCACGGATGCGTGTTTACTTGTTTTTTTCTGTTTTGTTTTTTTTTCTCAGGGGTCATCGTATCGACTCAGTGGTCCTAGAATGTCGTGGGAGGGCTAATTGGAACGGAAATTAAAAGTTCTAGTGCTCTTTTTAAGTGATCAAAAAACTGGAGCGCAACTAGGCCCCCTCCCACGCTCATTTTTTCCCAAAGTCACCCGATCAAAATTTTGAGATAGCCATTTTGTTCAGCATGGTCAAAAGTATGATAACTGTCTTTTAGGATGACTTAATCCCCCGAAGTTCCCGGGGGGAGGGCTGAAAGTTATGAACTTTACCCAATGTTAACATATGGTATTGGTTATTGGAAAATATACAGACTTTTTCAGGGGAGATTTTTTCTGGTAGGTGGGGGGAGGTGGGTCGGGGGTTATATGGGAGGATCTTTCCATGAAGGAAGTTTTCATGGGGGAAGGAACATTGCTATGAAGGGGGCGCCGGATTTCCCATCATTATGAAAGAAAAAGATCAGAAATTAAATAAAAAAAAGTTTTTCAACTGAAAGTAAGGAGCAACATAAAAACTTAAAACGAACAGAAAATATTACGTATATGATTGGGTTCATCCCCTAGTCAATACCTCGCTCTTTAAGCCAAAGATTTTTTAGTACTTTCATAAGAGCTATTTATTCTAATTAACGGCCTTTGTGATTAAGGGTCATTTTTAAAGAATTGGAACAAAATTCGAACTTTAGCTTAAGGACCAAGGTATTGACTAGGGGGCGAACCCCCTAATATACGTATTAAAAATTTAGGAATATAGAAGTTCGTTACGTAAGTTAATTCGTAAGTTACGTATATTTATTACAAATAAAAACGTTCGTAAATAAAATTGAACAAGTTTCGAGAAAGCCATTTAACCAAATAAAAGTAAAATTAATACGCAAATTTTGTTTTAATTATTCTTTTACTTTGAGCCAATATCAAAACCTGCATTAATTCAAAAACGTTCAAAAATTAAATAAAAAAAACAAGTTTTTTTAACTGAAAGTAAGGAACGACGTTAAAACTTAAAACGAACAGAAATTATTCATTATATGAAAGGGGCCGTCCCCTCATCAACGCCTTGCTTTTTACGCTAAAGTTTGACTTTCTCACAACTCTATTTTTTTAAACAATAAAAAACTTTAGCGTAAAGAGCGAGGCGCTGAGGAGGGGACAGCCCCTTTCATATACGGAACAATGTCTGTTCGTTTTTAATTTTAACGTCGTTCCTTACTTTCAGTTAAAAAAACGTGTTTTTTTATTATTTAATAGCGTAAAGAGTGAGGCTTTGAGGAGGGGACAGCCCCTTTCATATACAGAATAATTTCTGTTCGTTTTAAGTTTTTACGTCGTTCCTTACTTTCAGTTAAAAAAACTTGTTTTTTATTTAATTTTTGAATGTTTTTGAATTAATACAGGTTTTGATTTTGGCTCACCGTACATGAATAATTAACACAAAATTTGCATATTAATATTACTTTTATTTGGTTAAATGGCTTAATTGAAACTTGTCTAATTTTATTTACGAACGTTTTTATTAGTAATAAATATACGTAACTTACGAATTAACTTACGTAACGAACTTCTATGTTCATAGATTTTTAATACGTATATTAGGGTGTTCGCCCCCTAGTTAAGCTAGACCTAAATATTAGTGTTTATAAATTTCAACAGCTTCTCTGTATTGCTGGACAATACCTTTGTCATGCGAAATTAGCTTGACTAAATAAAAAAGTATGGTCTGGGTTTTCAAAAATGTGCTCTGCAAGGGCAGAGTCAAAATTTTCTAGTTTTTTCCGCTTTTTAAATGTGTTATTAATTGAGGTAGAGTTCTGAGTTAATCTATCCGTAAGTCGCTGATCAGTTCTTCCGATATACGAAAGACCGCACGAGCAAGGAATTCTGTATACAACGGAGTTTTCACCTATCGGGATAGTGACTTTACCATGATAAATTTGGGAACTGATAGTTTTTCTGGGTCTATAGTAAGTGTAAATGTTATTTTTTCTTAGATCTTTTGAAATTTGGCCTGTAACTCTTTTAACGTACGGGAGACCAAGATAAACTGAATTCTCTCTTTTTTTTTGTGTTTTCTGTGTAACTATCTGATAATCTTTTAATGCGTTTTGCAATTACAGAGTTTATTAAACTAATTTGATAACCATTCCCAAATAAAATATCTCTAAGCTGGCCGAGCTCTGAATCCAGGAAGCGTGTTGAACAATCTTGCAATACTCTGTGAACTAGAGAAGTGACAACTCCTCATTTCACACCAGGAGAATGATTAGAGAAATAATTTAAGTAACGGTCACTATGTGTGGGTTTTCTTTAGACACCAAACTTGAAACATGTATCATTTCGGTGCACTAGAACATCTAAGAAAGGAAGACGCCTTTCTATCTCTTATTCCTCTGTAAATTTAAGTTTTCGATCCAAGGAGTGGAGCAAGCGAAGGAAAGAACCCAGAGACTCGTCACCGTGTTCCCACAAATAAAAAATATCATCTTTAAAACGAACACAAAATTTAGGTTTACAAAAACTTTACAAAATTGCCCTTTCTTCAATGTATTCCATGAAGACATTAGCCTGTGGTGGTGAAAGGGGGTGCCCATTGAAAGCCTATATTTTTGTCTATAAAAATACCTCTTTAATTGAAGTAAAAATAAGTTCTGTTACAAAGGGCTGTAAGTGAAATAACTGTCTGATTCGAAAGAGTAGATCTTTCTCATATAGATGGGCTAGAACTAAGTTTATGCTCAAAAATCTGTTCGGCCTTTTGAGGATCACAATTGTTATACACTGAATCTGCATCAAGACTCCCAATTCTTGTATTTGGTTTAACCGAAAGTTGCTTTACCATGGAAACGTAATCACCGGAATTTTTAATATAGTATTTTTGAGCCTGAATTAGTGGGCGAAATACAACTGATAAGAATTTCCCAATTTTTGCTGCAGGAGAATTAAAAGAAGAAACAATGGCTTGAAGTGGATTACCTGGCTTATGAATTTTAGGAAGACCATATAAACAAGGGGACGTGCACCCGCGCGGGTAAAATCTTTTTTACACTTGATCTGTGATTTCACCTTTTTCTTCTAGATAAGAAAGCTCTTTTCGGACTTCCTGGACAAATTTTTCTGTGGGATTCGTAGCTAATTGTATTAGACTCAGAAGATCACGACAAAAAAGTGAGAAAAATTTGAAACGATTCTAACATATATGAACAATTAGCTACCGATCCCACAGAAAAATCTGTCCAGGAAGTCCGATTAGAGCTTTCTTATCTAAATGGAAAAGGTGAAAGGTCAGATCCATTGTACAAAAGGTTTTACCCAAGCGGGTGCACGTCTCCTCGTTTTTATGTTCTTCCTAAAATTCATAAGCCCGGTAATCCACTTCGACCCATAGTTTCTTCTTTTAATTCTCCTACAGCAAAAATAGGGAAATTCTTATCAGTTGTATTTGACCCACTAATTCAGAGTCAAAAATCCTATATTAAAAATTCCGCTGGATTCGTTTCCAAGGTAAAGCAAGTTTCAGTTAAACCAAATAGAAGAATTGGCGGTGTCGATGCAGATTCAATGTATACCAATTGTGATCCTCAAAAGGCCGAACTAATTTTGGAGCATAAACTCAGTTCTAGCCCATCTATATCACAAAAATCTACTCTTTCGAATCAGACACTTCTTTCACGTACAGCTCTTTGTAACAGAACTTCGTTTTACTTCCATTATACCGGTATTTCTTATAGACAGACATAAGGGCTTTCAATAGGCCCCACCTTTCACCAACACAGGCTAATATCTTCATGAAATACCTTGAAGAAAGGCCTATTTTGCAAAGTTTTTGTAAACCTGAATTTTGGGTTCGTTTGAAAGATGATAGTTTTTATTTGTGGGAGCATGGTGACGAGTCTCTAGCGTCTTTCCTTCACTTGCTCAACTCCTTTGATCCAAAACTTAAATTTACTCAGGAATCAGAGGTAGAAAGGCGTCTTCCTTTCTTAGATGTTCTGGTGCACCGAAATGATATATGGTTCGAGTTTGGTATCCATAAAAAAATAACCACACATGACCGCTACTTAAATTGTCCCTCTAATTATTCGCCTGCTGCGAAAAGAGGAGTTGTCACTTCTCTAGTTGACAGAGCATTCCAAGTTTGTTCAAAACGCTTCGTGGATTCAGAGCTCGACTACCGTAGAGATATTTTATTTGGGAATGTTTATCCAAAAAGTTTAATAAATTATGTAATTGCAAAACACATTAAAAGATTATCAGATAGTTACACAGAAAACACCAATCAAAGGGAAAGTTCAGTTTATATTGGTCTTCCGTACGTTAAAGGGGTTTTAGGCCACATTTCAAAAATATTAGAAAAAATAACATTTACACTTACTACAGACCCAGAAAAAATATCAGTTCCAAAATTTATCATGGTAAAGTCCCTATCCCGATAGGCGAAAACAGAATTCCTTGCTCGTGTGATCTTTGGTATAGCGGTGTCTACAGAATTCCTTGCTCGTGTGGTCTTTGGTATATCGGAAGAACTAATCAACGATTTACGGATAGATTAACTCGGCACTCTACCTCAATCAATAGCACACTTAAAAAGCAGAAACAACTAGAAAATTTTGACTGTGCCCTTGCAGAGGACATTTTTGAAAACCCAGACCAGACTATTTTATTTAATCAAGCTAGCCTAATTTTGCATGACAAAGATATTGTCCAGCACTACAGAGAAGCTGTTGAGATTTATAAATACCAACAGTTAAATCTAGCTTTGAAATGGGATTCGGGTGATTTAAGAATAAATGAGTCGTATTTCGGTTTTCTCAAAAGAGAAGCCAATACTTTAGTAGTCCAGGTATAAGCCTTGTACCACTTTCCCAATCACTTAATCAGACAAGTCAACAACCCCTTAAGTCTCAAAGAGTTTCTGCAAGAAATAAAATTATTAAAATCGGGAATCAAATGACACAGCTCTCCAACTCATTTAATTGCTTGTTCTTTTTGTTTTGAGTTAATGAATGTTTTCTTTTATTTCTCATTTATTCGCTAGTATCCATTGATGGCAGTTCAAGTTTTTGGATTTCTTGCAAATCGCGGATATTAGTGAATAACTCACTTTTATGGTTGTTAGGTATTTGGCTTTGATTCTTATAATTTTTGGATTTTATTGAATTTTATTCATTTTTAAATTTTTGGGGTTTTTCATTGTTTTTTTCACATTCACATTGACTTTCCGCAGTTTATTTTGTTGGTTTTTACTTCGGCACTCTCATTGAATATATTTTTTCGTTTCGCGCTGAAGAAGAGAGGTGTTTGTCCCCTCGAAATATTCGCTTAGTTATCTCTTGTCGGTATTGTCAGTTGGCCTTCAAAAACCCAATTTTTGATCTTTCTTCTTTCTTTATGTTACCCAACGTCACCTGTTGATCTTTACTTATTCCTAGCCTTAGTGACTTAGTCTTCACAACACTAGTTTTCAAGCCTATGGTAGCACCCTGAACTCGCAAAACATCTAAAAGTTCATTCATTTTGGTTATACTTCCATTTAGGATGCTTAGATTATCAGAATAATCTAAGTCCAGGAGACTTTTTCCTCTTCATTTGATTCCCTAATCTTCCATTGCCTCTCCTATGCTCCTTAAGACAAAGTCCATCAAAATAATCCATATAGAGGGGATAGAACACAACCCTGCTTGACTCCTGATTTAATTCAAAACCAGCTGCGAATTTCCTTCCTTAAGCGCAGCAGTGTTATTCTCATACTTAGCACTAATCACTTTAATATATTTGGCTAGTATACCCTAGAAGGATAAGACCTTTGCTAAAGCTCTTCTATCAACAGAATTGAACGCTTGCTCATAATCTATAAATCTGAGGACCAAAGGTGTTTGATAACTCAGGCACTTCTCAATTATTAACCTAAGAGTGAAAATATGGTCGACACATCCTCTACCTTTTCGAAAACCACACTGTTCTTCTCTTAAAACTTTATCTACATCATCTCTCAGTCTAAAATTATTACTAAGTAAGTTGCTACTATTCCAGTAAATCTACAAAACAAAATTGCAATATAAAAGATTTTTACTTAGATAATTCCGTGCTGGCGTGTTTTATCGAGATAAAACGTAAGGTCGTGTATACACAAGAAAGATAGGAGGGATTATAATCGATCATAGGCGGAAAAAAAACATCGACGAATCGCCTTTGTATGACCCATGGTTAATTGCTTGCATAAATCCACTCCATCCGACCTGTTTCGTGTCATGTATCCAGCTTGCATGCTAAAGTAGGTCAATGCCATCGATCCTGTCGTTGAAGGTGATGGTTGGGATGGGTTTGTGCAAAAGACTGCTCTCCTGTTGGCTTCTGTTGTAAAAGAAGAAAGGCACTTGTCCAGCCCCCTGAAGTACTTCAAGGTTTACAACTGCTCTTGGGATCATAATTGGAAATTTTGGTTGCTTTGTTGTGGCAGCACCTAGCATGCCCATTCCATGGAAAGTACCTTTTCCGTCGATAGTTCAAATGTTGTGGTCGAAATTGTCGCCAATGAACTGCATGAAAGTTCTAGAAGTCATCCCTAAAAATTCTGTGCCATGAGTTACTGCGACAGAACGCTCGAATTGAAGCACTTCAGAGTAAAAATTAGAAAAACCTAGCCTAATCAGCTGGTCGATGAGAAAAAGTGAAAAAGATTGCTGGTGTTGCTGGACTCTAAGGTATACATGTAAAGGAGCGAGCAAAGATTGGGGACGGCAAGCCTGAATTATTGTTTGACCGATTGAACTTACCAGTAGATAGTTAATCTCCAGCAAACATGAAAAGAGAAGACCCAGGGAATAGGATATTAAACTCTGGCCTAAACGGTGCTAGAGGGTTTTAAAACCGAGTTGCTGTACAGCATCTTTATTTACCCCCGCTTTTCCCCCTGTAAGTGGGGAAACGGGGAAACGACTTATTTCACAGCCATAAAAAAACGCAAATTCGACCTTTTCGGACCCAAGAGCAACAGGAACGCCATTCTTAGCATCAAAAACTACCGGTCGTAGATTTTCGAGTTTTCCCCTGGATTTTCCCCTTTCCCCCCGTTTTTCACCCTGTTCTGCCAAAGGGATTCTTGGGGACTTTTGTTTTATTGTACAGAATCTTTTTTCTCTACAAAATGGCGTAAAAATCATTTATGTTGCAATTTTGTCCCAGATCGTCAATTTTTCCGTAGATTTACTGGACTATACGTACAGAGACCAGACTAATGTCTCGATAATTACCGCACTCACTCTTGTCACCTTTCTTATAAAGTGGCTTGATTAAGGTTTTCCTAAAATCGTTAGGAACTTCTCTTTTTTCAAAAATCATATTCATAATCTTCAGTAACTTATTTCTAACCTCAGAGCCACCATATTTAAGAAACTCATTTATCACACTATCAGCACCTAGAGCCTTATTATTTTTAATCCTTTTAGTGCTGTCACTAATTCTTCCTCACAAAACAAATCTTCCTTCACACCCAAGATATTACAAACTTTTTCATTTTCCTCTATATATTTTCCTGCAACTCAATCTTGGTTTAGCAAATTCTCAAAATGTTTTGCCCATCTTTCTTTAATTCTTTCCTTATCACTCATTATGGCCCTAATCCTGTCTTTAACTTGGACAAGTCCGGATTGACTACTCTCTCTGAGTTTATTAACGTGCTAGTACAATATTTTACTATTATGCTGTCTAGCTTCACCTTCCAGATCCTCGGCAATTTTATCCATGGCCTCCACTTCACACCCTATTTTGGCAGTCTGTCTTCCTTAATCTTAACACCGTGCCCTAGCCATCTCAACCTTTCTCTTATCACAATGGAATAAGTAAAGCTTTATTTTAGCATCTAAAAAAGCAAAGCGAAACTTTGAATTGCAAACAAGAACGTAAAACTAAAGAATGACACGTAAATTATGCTATTGCGTAAGTTAGATATTTCAGGAATTACAACGGAATAAAGAACAATTCATTTCAGCTTTTCTGAAGGATAAACAGGAAGGAAGAATTGAATTTACGTATATATGAATTGAA
>JAQQPU010011557.1:0-10888 GCA_029168905.1 Artemia sp. Kazakhstan ARC1039 | reverse complement strand
ACCAGAAACTAAATTCTGATTTTCTGACCGTGACGAGCGGTGGGAGGCAAATAGAACGATGGTTTGAATGTTTTGCTCGTTTTTGTTACGAATTTTTCTATATTATCATCTTCCTTCATGAATTTGTATCTGGTTTACTTATATTTTTTTTAGTTTAAGTTGATCAGGTTCTCCCATTCTGAAATTTAATTGTTTATTCAGAGATTTTAAAAATTTATGTTGTAAAAAAAAAAAAAATAACCTGTAAAGCAGCCTGATGTAGTGAATCACAATGACGTGGGATTTAGCTGTCCAAAAGTGCTAACGAATATAAGGATTATATATAGGTTAGAAACGTATAGCTGAATAAAGATTAAAATATTAGATTATAAATACCTTGTGAAACAAAAACAGTTACTGACACTGGATCAGCATTCGAAGCTTTACAAGTATAATTTCCAGAGTCAGCTATTCTGGCTCTTTCAATTGATAGGACTGACTCGGTCATTTCGTCATGAGTTGTTCGCAAGGAAGTAGAGACTCCTTGCCTTGAAGGGTCATTATTAACTATTCTTGAATTATGGTACCAAAAAACAAATTGCTGCGCAATTGGACTCTGAAATAAAAATTAAAAAATCGTATTAAACTCTGTCAATGCAAGTCTGTGTTCCATGAATCCAAAAAGGCTCCACAAACCCTTAAGACGTTAAATTTTCATAAGGTTGAAATTAATCCGTAGGCTAGAGGGTCAATAGCCAAGGGATTAATGTTAACCTTGTGAAAATTTAACATCTTATGAATACCAATAGTATTGGCTATTGGTGTCAAATTTCTTGTTATGTCCCTGAGATCTGTGAGAGAATGTAGGGGCTTACTACTGCTCTTTGTGGCAGGGATCAACACTAATGAATTTGCAGCCGTTTTTTTTTTATCATGATCAGCGGTCCATAGCTTCGACATAAGACTTAAACTCAGAAGTTTTCCCGGGTATGGAATAGTTAAACAGGTCAGAGTAGTTCCAGTGAAAAGCTTGTAAATCTTCCAGTAGTTTCGAGAAGAAATATTTTTTTACCTATTTCGTGCATAGTGTCAAAGCTAAAAAAAAGTCCTAGATGGGAAATTAAACTTTTTCATAACAATTTCGTGTCTCACTCTAGCAGAACAATAAATTATATGTCTGAAAACCCGAGAACTAAATTCCGTATCTCTTACAGATTTCTTGGAAGTAACTCTGGAAAAAATGATCTTGAATTCCAAATTCCGATTTTTTGGGTTGTTTTCTAAAAGTTTAAATTCCTTCTGTAACTTTTTATATTTTAAAATTTTATATTTTGCAAATTTCCTGCATGTTGTCTAAGTAAAATGTCCTAGCTTTGAAGATTCCCTTTTAAAAATTCATTAAAGTTTTTCTCATAGGTTTTTTGAGAATAATACTAGATATAAGCTTTCAATTTATTTTTTATTTTGATGTTTATTTTATTTTAGAAATTAATGCCATGAAAAGTAAGCAAGAGGACATGCATCCCATGCACAATGCAATCCAAAATTGGATTGGACCACTATGATATAATTTCTAAAGTTGTCACTGCACATCGATCTCCTTGATATCCTTGACGTAACTTAATTTCTAGACATGGTGGAATTTTATTTTCGACGCAGATAGGCAGATTTTAGTTATCTGAGAATGGGAGGTTACATTATTTTCCAAAAATAAAATTTCTTTTCTGACGTCTCTATTTTGAAGTTTTGATACCAAGACGAATTTCAAACCAGTTAATAACAGTAACTGACAATGTATTTTCATCATTGCACTCTGGTACGAAGGAATTGTTGGTTTCTGATACATCTGACCATTCGCCAGTTAGAGTTTTATTTTTGATTCCCCGGCTCCCACGAATGAAAAACCGAGATTTTGTTATTCGTCAGGGTAGCTGGATAGACTGAAAGAAGATTCGATCACAACATCATGGGTTTTCACATTGCCAGAAAATATTAATTTAGATAATTATAACAGGATTTTTGGCTAGTTCTATGATACTGCTGAGGAGACATTTACAGTAAATTATCGAAAGTATTCTTTAGTTTATTCAAAAAGATAAAAGCCCATAGCTCCATGTACAAAATCTGGAATTCTTCAGTCAATAAACAGGAAGCAGAACATCTGAAAAGGTGCATAAGAATAGACCAAGTGATTTAAAGCAAAAATCACGCAAGTTTTACCGTAAAAAACTAAAATATTTTATTCCCAAAGCTAAAAAAGAATAAGTAGAATGTTTATAATGGATTTGCTTAATGCCCTAGGAATTCCTATACTATTTGCTTGATGCTCTACACCTTTTCAAAGAGAGTGAGTATCCTCTCACACCTATACTTCCTTGGTACCTTTCCAAACAAAGTGATCAAACACGTTTTCAACCAGATGGGTTTTTGAAGCACATTCAGCATAGCATGTTTTATTTATTTTTCTTTTTTTTGGCAATTGACATTTTTTATTTTTTACGCAGTGGAACGATAAACACATAAGTCATATCCTTAAAAAAAGTGAAGATGGAGCATTTTAATAAAGTGTGTTCACATAACAATGTTATTGTAGCATTGAATGCCGACAAGGAGTGGGGGGAATGGGGTGATGGCAGCGGTTTGTCTTAGAGTACTTATAGTGCTGTACTGTGGCCCAAATTGCTTGGGAAAAAACCCGAATGAATGAGTTGAAATAAAATTTTTAATGGGGGGATGGGGTGATGTAAGCGGGGTGTCTTAGATTATTAGCTCAGATTTTACAGAAATAGTTTATTTTTCGATCCAAAACTGGACTTAAGTTTCCCCCATGAGCCAACGAACTGTATTTTCCATAATTTTCTTCCAAAAAACTAGAGTTTACGATCAAAACCCCTTATTAGCTCAGGTTTTAAGGAAATAATTTTATTTTTCGATCCAAAAATGGACTTAAGTTTCACATTTGAACCAATAATTCTAATTCAATATTTTTTTCACAAAAACAAACTATTTTTTTTAAACTTCGAAATTATTCAACTTTATTTGTTCTTTTATTTTTTTTTGTACGTACCTTAAAATGACAAAATATGCTTACGGCTCTAACAATTATACTCTATGATTGCTCAGAGACACGATGTGGCTTTCCCACTGGTATTTTATGTCCGGTTATCGAGACTACCTGGTCTATTGCATGTATTAAATCAGTATTTTTACGCAGTGGAACGATAAACACATAAGTCATATCTTTAAAAAAAAGTGAAGAGGGAGCATTTTAATAAAGTGTGTTCACATGACAATGTTATTGTAGCATTGAATGCTGACAAGGAGAAGCATTTAAACTATGAAACAAGTACAAGTGTTAGCACTATTGGAAATGTATGCATGCATATTCATGACAGTAAGGAATTAAATTTTTTTGGAGTACCGAAAAAATTCAACTCTTATGTCTGTGAATATGCCAGATTGAGATCTCCAGAGATGATTGTACTCAAAGAGAATGCCAACATAAAAATAATCGTTGATGATAGAGGACAACTCCTTGCTACTGTTGCAGGTAACACATTACCTACTGATACATCCAATCGTCAGCTTTCGGGTATTAGCATTCAACGGAAAGTCAAAAAAAGAAAGGCCTACTCTTCTACTAATATCGTAAACCAGATCTTGTCTACGTGCCGAAACTGTTACCTGTGTAAAAATAATGTGATAATAGACAGTGAAATTGGCAGAAAAATAAAAAGGCCATTGGCAGAAAATATCACTATGGAATATAAAGATGAATCGATGAAAAACAAAGCACAAGCAAACGTTACTGCCATTGATCAAACAGTCAATGAACCAAATAACACCAAAGACGTAAAGCATATTGAGCCTGTTGATGACACACCATTAAAAATTGTGTATGACTCAAAATGGAGTAATGATTATTCTATTGATTACGAACTAAGAGAAGAAAATAGCTACAATATCAAGAGAGAACATGATGAACTATTTTATGGAATAGATTCAAAATGTCCAAAATTGATCATTGATATTAATAATGTATCATAATATATTTTTGTATTAATATTCTGCATAGCATTATTTCATTAAAAATATATTATATATTACATTGTTATGTGTTCATTATTCTTAGAGTAAGCCAGCATATCAAACGTTTAGAACGTCTATTAAAACATCGGAGATATAAGAAAAGGAATTTGCATACATCTATTGTCAGACACATGGGATAACATTGACAAAATCTAGTTATCAGAATGAATAAATTCTTTATCAAAATCCGTTGTTGGATATGTCATTATGTCGTTATGAAAAAATTGTAAGTAAGTAAGTAAGTAAGTAACAAACTCTTTCTTGAATTCACCTCTTGGATACACAATACAGAAATTTAATTCAGGAAATTATGAAAAAAATTGAACAAATTTTTTATTAACATTCATTATCAATTGAAGTCGCTTCCCAGACAGACAATACAACAATTTCAAAAAATCTAAGTATAAGAGTTAATTCTATATCAACATCCGTTTCTCGGATACATAGGAAAAAGTTGACAAAATCTAAGTGTTAGAGTGAATATTTTTTTTATCAACATCTTTTGTCAGATACATCGTATAAAATTGACAGAATCTAAGTGTCAGAGTGAATAATTTTTTTTATCAACATCCTTTGTCAGATACATCAAATAAAATTTGCAAAATCTAAATTTCAGAATGAATAAATGCTTTAACAACATCATTTATCGGATATGTCGGATAAAATTGACAAAATCTAAGTATCAGAGTGAATAAATTCTATATCAACATCCTTTTCTCGGATACATAGGATAAAATATCGGATAAAATTGACAAAATATAAGTATCAGATTGATTAAATTCTTTATCAACATCCTTTTCTTGGGTACATGCGATAAAATTGACAAAATCTAACTATCAGATTGATTGAATTCTATATCAACATCCCTTTCTCGGGTACATGGGATAAAAACACATACAAATACGTCAATTTAGACACAAAAACAAAGAAAGACACGGAGTGTACACCGCGACGGTGCATACATAGTGAGAGATACATTAAACGTCGACATAGCTTTATTTCATTTTTATAAGGTTAATTTAGACTAGGTTACGTGCGTGCGCGTAACCTAGTCTAAATTAACCTTAAAAAATGAAATAAAGCTATGTCGACTTTGCATGTCTCTCTCACTATGTATCCGCCGTCGTGGTGTATACTCCATGTCTTTCTCGGTTTTTGTGTCTAAATCTACGTATTTGTATGTGTTTTTATCTCTCTCACTCTTTTTGCCTGTGTGTCTGGGCGGGTGTTTTAGACTGGGTTAAGTGCGCGCACATAACACAGTCTAAATTAACCTTAAAAAATGAAATAAAGCTATGTTGACTTTGCATGTCTCTCTCACTATGTATGCGCCGTAGCGGTGTACACTCCATGTCTTTCTCGGTTTTTGTGTCTAAATCTACGTATTTGTATGTGCTTTTTATCTCTCTCACTCTTTTTGCCTGTGTGTCTGGGCGGGTGTTCGCTTATTCCAATGCATGTCTGGCCACTCTAAGTGAACTTAAATTAACTCAAATTTTTGAATATCTCTCTCACTATGACTGTGTTTTTGAGTGGCCGTATTACCATCTATAACCGGTCTAACCTAAATTCAACGTAAGGACGCATGAAGTTAAAATGAATAGAACTTGGATTTTATGACTGTTATCTGATTTATCCGATAAAAACTTTGAAAACGAATTTATTCTTTCTGGTACTTAGATTTTGTCAATTTTATCCGATGTATCTGACATTTGATGTTGATAACGCATTTAAAGTATATTGATAAAGCATTTATTCACTCTAATACTTAGATTGCGTCAATTTTATCCCTTGTATCTGAGAAAGGGATTTTGATATAGAATTTAATAACTCTGTTACTTAGATTTTGTCAAGTTTATCCCGAGTATTCGAGAAAGGGATGTTGATATAGAATTTAATCAATCTGATAGTTAGATTTTGTCAATTTTATCCGATATAGCCGAAAAATGATGTTGATAATGTATTTCAAGGATATCGATAAAACATTTATTCACTCTGATACTTAGATTTTGTCAATTTTATCCCATTTATCCGAGAAAGGGATGTTGATATGGAATTTAATCACTCTGATACTTAGATTCTGTCAGTTTTATCCGTCATATCCGACAAAGGATGTTGATAATGAATTTATTCACTCTGATACTTAGTTTTTGTCAATTTTATCCCATGTATCCAAGAAAAGGATGCTGATATAGAATTTAATAATTCTGATACTTAGATTCTGTCAATTTTATCCAACATACATGACAAAGGATGTTGTTAAAGCATTTATTCATTCCGATATTTAGATTTTGTCAATTTTACTCAACATATTCGTTAAAAGATGCTGAAAAAGCATTTATTCACTCATATATTTAGATTTTGTTAATTATAATTGTTTTAACTGATAAAAGATGTTGATAAAAATAAATTATTCACTCTGATACTTGATTTTGTCAATTTTATCCCATGTACCCGAGAAAGGGATGTTGATATAGAATTTAATTAATTTGATACTTAGATTTTGTCAATTTTATCCCATGTACCCAAGAAAGGGATGTTGATATAGAATTTAATCAATCTGATACTTAGATTTTGTCAATTGTATGCGATATTTTATCCTATGTATCCGAGAAAAGGATGTTGATATAGAATTTATTCACTCTGATACTTAGATTTTGTCAATTTTATCCGACATATCCGATAAATGATGTTGTTAAAGCATTTATTCATTCTGAAATTAAGATTTTGTCAATTTTATTTGATGTGTCTGACAAAGGATGTTGATAAAAAAAGTTATTCACTCTGACACTTAGATTCTGTCAATTTTATCCGATGTATCTGACAAAAGATGTTGATAAAAAAATTTATTCACTCTAACACTTAGATTTTGTCAATTTTTTCCTATGTGTCCGAGAAATGGATGTTGATATAGAATTTAATCACTCTTATACTTAGATTTTGTGAAATTGCTGTATTTTCTGTCTGGGAAGCGACTTCAATCGATAATGAATGTTAATAAAGAATTTGTTCAATTTTTTTCGTAATTTCCTGAATTAAATTTCTGTATTGTGTATCCTAGAGGTGAATTCAAGAAAGAGTTTGTTACTTACTTACTTACTCACTTACAATTTTTTCATAATGACATAATGACATATCCAACAACGGATGTTGATAAAGAATTTATTCTTTCTGATACCTAGATTTTGTCAATGTTATCCCATGTGTCTGACAATAGATGTATGCAAATTCCTTTTTCTTATATCTCCGATGTTTTAATAGACGTTCTAAACGTTTGATATGCTAGCTTACTCTATGAATAATGAACACACAACAATGTAGTTTATAATATATTTTTAATGAAATAATGCTATTTAGAATATTAATACAAAAATATATTATGATACATTATTTATATCAATGATCAACTTTGGAAATTTTGAGTCTGTTCCATAAAGTATTTCATCATGTTCTCTCTTGATATTGTAGCTATTGTCTTCTCTTAGTTCGTAATCAGTAGAATAATCATTATTCCATTTTGAGTCACACACAATTTTTACTGGTGTGTCATCAACAGGCTCAATATGCTTTTCGTCTTTGGTATTATTTGTTTCATTGACTGTTCGATCAATGGCAGTAACGTTTGCTGGTGCTTTGTTTTTCATCGACTCATCTTTATATTCCATAGTGATATTTTCTGCCAATGCCCTTTTTATTTTTCTAGCAATTTCACTGTCTATTATCAAATTATTTTTACATAGGTAACAGTTTCGGCACGTAGAAAAGATATGGTTTACGATATTAGTAGAAAAGTAGGCCTTTCTTTTTTTTACCTTCCTTTGAATGCTAATACCCCAAAGCTGACGATTGGATGTATCAGTAGGTAATGTGTTACCTGCAACAGTAGCAAGGAGTTGTCCTCTATCATCAACGATTATTTTTATGTTGGCATTCTCTTTGAGTGCAATCATCTCTGGAGATCTCAATCTCGCATATCCACCAACATAAGAGTTGAATTTTTTCGGTACTCCAAAGAAATTTAATTCCTTACTGTAATGACAATGCATGCATACATTTCCAATAGTGCTACCACTTGTACTTGTTTCATAGTTTAAATACTTCTCCTTGTGGGCATTCAATTCTACAATAACATTGTCATGTGAACACACTTTATTAAAATTCTCAATCTTCACTTTTTTTAAAGATATGACTTATTGTTAGCTCAGATTTTACGGAAATAGTTTTATTTTTAGATCCAGAAATGGACTTAAGTTTCACATTTGAACCACAGAATTGTATTTTCCATAATTTTCTTACAAAAAACTAGAGTTTACGGTCAAAAAACCATTATTAGCTCAGATTTTAGAGAAATAGTTTATGTTTAGATCCAAAACTGGACTTCAGTTTCACCTATGAGCCAACGAATTGTATTGTCCATAATTTTCTTGCAAAAAAACTAGTTTACGGACAAAAATCCTTATTAGCTCAGATTTTACGGAAATAGTTTTATTTTCCATAATTTTCTTACAAAAAACTAGAGTTTACGGTCAAAAACCATTATTAGCTCAGATTTTACTCGCTTTAAGATCTATTTATTCATTTATATTGTTACTTGTTGTATGTTTTTGCTATGATTGCTTATTTAATTTCTGTTCGTTTTGGGTTTCATTTATTCTTTAATAGTAATTTCTTGTCGTTTTGAGTTTGAATTTTGAAAGGTATTTGTATCTGCTGAGCTTAAGTTTAAAATAGCCTTTACTTTTCTTTGAAAAACTTATTTTTCAGAAAGTTTTTTTTAATTAATTAGAGGTAGAGAGCAAACATTTGTCCCTTTTCCCGTACGGTGACTTTACTTAGCATAAATTTAGGGATAAAAGTCATTTCGGGGTATAAATACGCTGATCAAAGCCATTTCGCGTTATAATTGCGATATGCGGTATAATCAGAAAAAAGTGCGGCATTTCTCTCCAAATTGCGGTATTATACCGCAAAATGTGGTATAAGTGGCAACACAGCCGTCAAAACCGAGAAGGATCTCTCGAGAATGAAAGAACAAGTCAACTGAAAACATAAAATTGACGCAAAAACAAAGGAATAGAAACATGAAAATCCTTAGGGGGCCGGGAGAAAATAAAACGATTATTCATATAGCTCTCAATACTCTTTTAACGGCATGACATCAATAAATTTTGTGAAGCGATTTGACTCTCCAAACAGTGGGGAAAACTCAGTTTTTGATAAAGTGCTACTTCTTCAGGATTCTATAAATATAGGAAAATATCACTATTCAGTTTGTATAAACAGTTTATCAGAAATATGATGTATAAATCTCGAACCAGTAATTTTCGTAAGTTTGAAGTTACAACTTCTTTACTTAGTTTCATGAGAAAAAAATGTTTTTAATAATTTTTGTATGCTGTTTAAATTATATAAACATTGACAGTAAACCTTTTAAAAAATTTTTTTCGAACCTAGGTAAAGAATTTCATGAATATTACATTATTTTTTACTTAAATAGGGCATTGCATATAGGTTTAAATTCAAATGTCTCCTAAACCTTGCCTTAAAATTCTGGGATTTTTCACAAAAAGAGTCAATGGAGTATTCATCCTTGTTATTTTTGGGGAGTTGCAAACAAAGAGTTCAATTTATCCATGAAATTATTAAAGTAATTTGAGACCTTTAGTTAAAATAATTTATAAAAATATGTGTTTTCATTATTTTTGCTTCTTTGGCTTTGTTTCTGTTTGTTGAACAAATTACTTTCATGAAATTTTTTCATCGAAAAATCCCTTTCTTGATATTTTCGTTTAAAAACTGGAAAAAAACCTAAAGTTTGCTTTTTGGATGCAATATCAAGAGCACCGGCAGAAAATTTTTCAGGGGAGAGTAGACGCTAAAACAGCAGTGGTGTTTAGGTGACAGTTTAAATGGTTTACGGCTCCCAAATACGACTTTACCTCAAAGAGGACAAATTTATAATCAATTTAAAATCCAGAGAAGCTAAGTGATTTAAAAGTAAATAACTATATTTTACGCTTCCGAGTTGCAAAAGAAGTAATGCCACGCGGTGGTAATACTGGATTCAACCAAGTTGATTCACTTTATCTGTAATGACATTATGCTATGTTTGGTGATCTGTAATTGCGCACCACCCCCAATGAGGGGATGTGAGGCCCCGTGTTTCGTGGGGGGGGGGGGGTTAGATCCCTACAAAAGTACATGTTAATGGACAAACTGCTTACTCTTCATGGGGCTTCAGAGGTTAAAAACGCAAACCCTGCCATGTCCGTCATCCTCAGCCCCACCATGAAATTTATGTGGGGTGGGAGATACTGCTAGGAACTTAGTTTTCAGCAATTTTGAATGGTAGTATTTTTCTTTTTCCTTTGTATGAAGCACTTCAATGTATTTAAAAAAATTATGTAATATATTTGTCAATAAGAAAATCCTATTGTAGAGGTTGCGATGACATCAGTTATGTAGAAGATCAAAATGTTGTGAAGTGTATTTTGTGGTTTTTGAGTGTTGTAGTCGTAGAGGCCTGTATTCTCCCTTTATAGGAGAGATAAACTCTGGCCCAAAGATAATTTAACTTTGGTAACGTGCCTTAGGCTATGACCGAACTAATGAGGCGTACCAGCTGGGTATGTTCGAGGGGCTAAAGGTAGATGGTAGAGAGGTTGTCTAAAATACAATACTTTCATTCATTTAACATATAATAATAATCAGATATGTACTTTCTACTGGGACTGGCTGTCCCAATTAGCCCACAAGTCTCAGAAACTACAATAATATATAATAAGATACTTAGACACTTACAATGATAAGACAAGATTCC